>JANHGB010045283.1:0-62067 GCA_026283785.1 Coracopsis vasa | reverse complement strand
AAAGAGCAGGGAGTGTGCAGGTAACGATAATTCCCACAGCAGTTAAATCCCCAGTGCGTGCAGACATGCATGTGTGGGAGCAAACCAGAGAGCAGAGGAACAGCAGTTCATGCACACTGAGAAACAGCTTTGAATACAGTTTCCACCAAGTTCGCATCGTGTCTGCTCAATGCTTAATAATACAACACTGACCGAGGCTGGGTGACAGATCCTCAGAGGGAGCCAGGAAAGCAGAATTACTTCTGAGGAGACGTGCAGAAAGCCTGGATTAGAGCGTGGTGTGCAATGGGGCAAGTGGGAAAGACACTTGTGCTGTAACAGGTGAGAGGAAAGGTGAGCAGAAGCAGGGATGCCAGCATAAGACCAGTGAGCAGCTGCCAGTCAAAAGCATCCAGAAGAGCTGAAATAACAAGAGAACATCTGTAATACCATGGGGTGTTCTTCATATCAAAGCTTTGAGGGCACTGGTGGGATGAAAGCTGGAGAAGGCAAAGAAAAACAAAAAGAAAACCCAAAGTACACCAGGAAGTCTACTACTACACATTCTTCTTTTGAGGTGAGGTCATATGAAAGGTTTAAGTTCACTTGAAGGTGTAGGAAGCTGTGGTGTTAGCTTCGACTCATTTTTTTATATTTTGCCACATTATAAAAAGCCAGACCAAATTCTGTCATCAAGGAAGGACCAAGATCCTTGTTTACTATGATAAAAAAAGGACATAATCCTATTTTTTCATGAAAGGAATTTCCTACTAATAGATTCAAGAGCTAAATTTCAAATCAATCTAAGCCTATTTTGCAGACTTAGAAAGCTCAGACTCTTATAGCTCATGACTTATTTCATGCTTATAATGACAGGATACACCACAAAAAGCATCGGATACCTCCTCTGTCCCCACCTCATTTTATTAGCACAGCTTGCTGATGTTAGATATTGAACTACAAAGCTATGGGAAGGGCAGCAGTTGCTCATACAAAATAATATTTGAAGACTTTGTACTCTGTGAAGGTTATTTATGAATTTATTCTCTCTCCTAGATTCTTTCTCACCTTTCTACTTGTAAAAGCCTGATCAGTGAAGGGTCTGAGCCATGGCTGATTTCACCTTGGACTTTAAAAACAAGGCATAAAAAGCCTGCAAGAGCACAAGCACTAGCAGAGAGATTCTAAAAAAAGCCCCACAAACCCAAAACCAAACCAACCCCAAACCAAAACCCAAACAAAAAACAAAACTGAAAACAAGTACCTAAATCTCACGTTTCACTAGAACATGCTGAAGTGGCAATTAGTATTATGTTTAGTCATTATTAGTATTCTGATTAGTTACAGAAGGTATTGGGAGGAAAAAAACCATGGAACTAAATATAACTCCTTCAGCCTGGATGCCTGGAAGAGTTTACCAGAAGGGTTTTGTGTTTGTTCTGTATTTTTTCTGCTCACACACTGATAGAAAGATGACTGGTCTGGCACACTGCGGATATTCTTTTGTTTGGATTTCAGATGTTCACAAAACAGAGATGCACTGAAAAGGCAGGGATCTTTTTTCAGGGGGAGAGCCCTGGGGGAGGAAAGTGCATGAATAGATTTGAATAATAAATTAATTTGAGATTTTAATGGTTTGCAATTAAATTAATTAGGTACTCTGAATTGCTGGCCAGTGGCTCTTCAAGCTTGTTCTACTCAGTTTGAAGTGATGTATATACACAAGTCTGTCAGAAAACCTAGATACCTTTTGTTCTTTTCCCTGAATCTCATCTATTACTTTCAGATCAGCAACTGACCATAATATATATGCTTTGCATGAAGAATAAAATGGATAAAGTGATTTGCTGAGATTTCACAATTATAATAAGAAATTGTTACCTGTTAGGCTGACTTCTTGCAGTTGACACTCTCTTTTGCAGCATGTTGTCTGACAGAGAATTCATTGTGTACGTTTCAGCCTTCCAGAAATAAGAGTTACTATCATGGGTCTTCATCCAAAGATCTGAGATTGCTTAAAAATGTCAGGGATGCTTTATGACAGCTGTTCAAATTCTGAGCAGTTCTTTATAGCTTTTGGCTCTGATGGAGCACAAGTAACATATCTAATCCTGAGACCTGATTACTTCTGCAGGTTTAAAATGAAGACTGTGCTCTCTCATTTTCAGACCCGTTGTTGGAAAGCTAGTTCTTCGGCATCTCCTGTACTCAACTCCAAGCTGAAGTCAAGTAAGAGTGCTCTACACCCTCCAGCACTCAGCTCTTCATCTTAATCAGATGCTACAATTAGAAGTTAGCCATAATTAAGGTCTATGTAAGTTTAGGAAAAAATAACAGAAAAAAAAAAATCAATAAATAGTTAAAATCCATTGAGTCAAACATTTTGGGGCCCAGAAGTTCAAGATCCCATCCACTCTCTGCCCTAGAAAACAGAGAAGGAAGAGTTTAGCCTATAGTTTTCTGGCTGTGACACTAAAAGAGACCCTCTCAAATCAGTCTGATTCCTCCAATTTTAATATTACCATGGTTTGAAAATTGTAAGACTTACTATGGAGTAATTTAAATTAAACCTTTAGCCATTAGAGATACAACTAAGCCTTGCTAGTGTTTACAAAGAATTACCAGACTCACAGGAATGATACTTAGGTAAACAAAACATGAATAGAGAAGTATTAAAAGGTGTCCACAGAAGGAAAAAAATGGCTTAGGCCAAGTTTGCTCATGCCTTTATTCTATGACATTTATTCCTTACCTGCCATTAATTTAGCAGGGAAGAATGTGGCCCAGAATTGCTACAGTTACCTCCGCTGAAGTTATAGCTAATCTTGTGTGATAGGAAATGCATACATGAAATGGTTGTGCAGTCCAGCCTGAAACACTCACCATGCCTTGACGGAGCCCTTTAAGCATGATAAACTAGAACAAGACTGCACAGTAAAGCCCGTCTTGCACCAAGGAGTCTCACAAATTCAGTTTTAATTTTTATAAACAGATTGCTTCTTGGGTTGTTATTATTAGTGTGAGCTGGACAGCTTGAATTAGAGAATAATTTATTCCCTGTGCATTTCTAATTACAGAAAAGAGGTTCACTCACTGACACACTTGTCCGTCTTGTTCTTTCCTGTCTTTCAGGCATGGCTGATTGCAGTTAAATAGACAGACCAGCACAAACTGCGTAAGAAACACAACTCTGTCAAAAAAGGACTGAAGTGTTACCATTAATTATTCTGGACCATGTGCTCATTTACAACAGATCTAACATGAGAAATATTCTCAGAGGTGTCAAACAGCCTCAGTTTCATAGGTGCATGGGGGTAGCACTGACTAAATGTTTGAGTGACTGGTAGGATGTGACCTGCCAGAGACCCTTGAAGCTTGGGGATTTCATGTGCAATTTGTGTTTCAGCATTCAATAGATAATTTAAATTGGGCCACTCTCTCTGAGCATTTCTGAAGGATCTACATGCCTGAGCCTGTGTCGGAGCTGCACAAGTATCTCAAAAGAATTAAAAAAAAAAGGCATTTATGAGCATCTGCGCAAGTGATTATTTGGAACTCGCTGCATCTTAAAAAGGTTTGAAGAAAGTGAAAATATAGTTTTCTAAGCAATGTCAAAAGGTAGGTGTAGCAATCACTTCACAATAGGAAGATAGCTTGAAAATGCTAACTGGGGGACAGAACAAAAACAAAATCAGCATGATTTAGTTAACCCTTGCTAGATAGACACAGGGGCTGTTAATTTAAATAACTGAGCAGAGAATAATCCACTTTGGCAATTAGTCAGATGAGCAAACTTTGCAAGGGCAAGAATCAATTGACTGGTAATTCACACTGGAACTGAAAAGAAAAGAAAAGAAAAGAAGCACTGGATTTACTAAGTTATACTCTTCAGCTATTTCAGCCAGAACTACAAGAGTACCCCCTTTCTAGCAATTTTTTTCTTTTAAATATGTACCTTAGGTACATATTTAAAGAAGATATGTACTTTAGTTGTGCCCTCACTGCCACTATATTCACTCTTTTTAACATCTGTGCAGTATTTAGAGATGAGACCTTCATTCAGTCTCACATACTCTCATAAACATGAATTTCCTACCACAAGCAAGGAGCAGCAATCAAAAGCTGCATTGAATGAAGCACACCATAATGAAGCAACACCATTTTCAAGTAGGTAATAATCACCTTCCTCCCCTCTTGGTACAGTTTGCTGCTCTCTTTGTTGCTGAAATTATTTGCTTACTCTGCAAGACCTGCATAATTTCAGTACTTGGATCTCTGCAATGAAGTTTCTCTCTTAAAGTCACAGACATTCCCTAGCTCTTTTTCACAGAATACATAAGGCAGGACTTTTTGCTGCTTAAGGTTTTACCTAATATTCTCACCATTAAAGTTTAGTTTACAAACAGCTTAAGCTTAAAGAATGTTTCCACTAAATGACAGGTCTTTATAAACAGTGACAAAGCTTGTTGAGGTGGTCATCATCTGTCAGAATGACATTAAAATCCCTCAGGTTTTTCACCTTTAAAGGTGAAAAACTGTTTCTTTATAAAGGAACAATTCTAAGAGAATAAGAAAACTCTATGAGTCAAGGTAAAGAAATTCAGAATTGCATACAATGCTAGATTTACTTTCAAGCAGCATCATCTCGCAACCTTTGGCTTACTATTAGTTTGTTTTGAATCTATGATTTTGCTTTGTACCAAAGATTGCCTCTTTCTGCCAGCTAAATAGACAGCATCTTCATAGTGCATTCATTGACCATCCAAAACCAAAACTGGGATAATTTGCTATGCCTTTTTAGTGAGTGCTACTATAACTATCATTCCTAACCTCATCAGCAATCTTGCTTCTGAAGTGCACATGACATGACAATGAAAGCATTCAGCATCTGTTTTCAAAAGATGCTTTTTACTGGGTTACAAAGCAGGTAGGACAAATGCTGACTGCTTTAAGGGTTTTTTTGTTGGTTCTGCACACCTCCCACCCTGTGATTGTTTCTTTTTGTTTCAGATTTCAAAATATTTCTTCTGATCTGAAAGGAAAAAGAATATATATATATTAAATAATAAAAGGAGTATCCAGAAAATAGGCACACTGACATTCAATATCCAATCAGCACACTCTGCTGAATATACGAGACTCAGTTTCAAAACCTCTGCTCTAAGGTAAGCTGTTCCAGATGTGAAAGAGCAAGCGCTTCAACAGGGGCTTCACATATTAACAGGAAAGAGGCCTAACTCTCAAAATGTAATGTTAATATCTGCAATGTTTTCTCAGAAGTGGATTAAATAAACATATTTTTTTCTACATAAAAGCCTGGTGTTCGGAAAGGTGGTGGACAAAACCCCCGCCAAACCATAGATATACCTACTCCACAGGTTTTGTTTAATCTGCGGGAAAAAAAAACAACTGGGAAAACCAACAAAAAAGCAAAGCCCAAACAAATACCCACCATAAGAAAAAAAAGTTCCCCCCAATAAACAACAACAAAAAATAAACACCACCACCTCCAAAATGAAAACAAACAAAGCCAACCAGAAAAAAATCTCTCAAAAAAACCCCAAACAAAACCACCCCAACAAATGAAAAACAAGTAGGAAATGATGCTGCTAATTTTTCTTTTTGACAGCATGTATCCCCCAACAAAAACGTGTAGACTGTATTGACAATTCGGTAGTCTTAAGGTGCATTATCCAGAACCCTGCAGGGACGAAGCATATTCAAAACACTGAAAAAAATCATTGTCAGAGTGGTTCCTTTCAGTCTTACTACCACTGAGCATTAGAACCGATTAACTAAATAGCTGGCACCAGTACTAAGGGACTGAATAAAGCTCAGATGTCAACCTTCTTTGAATCAAGAAAATCTGTATTTATACTTACAGACAGAAACTGAAACTAAAACAATGTACTACACAAACAGAATATTACTTCTATGGGTGAGACTTTCTAGAAACCAGGTGGATAGAAAGGAAAAGGTAATTTTTATTCTATTCAGAACAGAGATATGTGATTTTTTTTTTTTTTTATTTTTTTATTTTTAAGATTAAATAACAGCAGATTTTAAAACATCCTGTGGAAAGTAGTTGTACTTGCTCTTGCCAAAGGAAATCTAGTACATGTTATGGCAAATAAACACCACTCTGAAGTTTAAAATCTTTAGTTTTGCTCTGCAGCTCTGCTCTAGGGCCACATGGAAGGTTTTCTCCTACATCGTCTCTCCAATTCAGAGTTCCCGCAGCAGCTGAGCAAGACTGATTTTCATACCAAGTGGGTCATGCACCTCTTTCTTCCATCACTGTCAGAAAGCAAGCGATTCTAGATAATTTACAAGAACTTTCAAGATGCAATAGTAGCTCTAACTAAAAGAAGGTAAAATAAATCCAGCAGAGACCCAGACAAGTCAGTTTAATGCTCCAAGGTATTTTAATCAGATGCACTCAGGGCTCTTCACCAAAAAAAGGCTTCTGAATGTTATTCTTCCTTTTGTACCTAGGGAACCTGACTGAAATAGATTAAATAACTTGCACAAGGACACTCAAATCCTACGTAATGTCTGATCAGGGTTCTACCTTCTGACTGCTACTGCTGAGTCTTAACAACTCCCTCTTTCCTCTGCAAAACTGTAGGCTTCAGCAAACAAAGCATTCCTTATAGCTAATTGGTATTACATGGAAACTCAACTGCTCTTATTTACAAAACTACAGATTTATGTCAAGCAAAGCCAATTATGCTTAATGTTTAAACTATTGCAGGTGTTCAATGACATTGTTGCTAGGCAGTAGAAGTGAAATTGCTCTTTTAATGCATCTTGTTCCAACCGGGAGCATGTGTTTTATCATCAGTGCAAACTTAACAGATGGAGATCTTAATCCTCTCCAGCGAGCTTTCTTCACCCTCCCTCACTCAGAATGGTGTCCCATGCATTTAGACTTAACTGAGGTGCTCAACGAACTGTCTGGGACAGAACTTGTATTTTTTTGTATGTGCATACATAAATACAGTATAAAACACATGAATACAGTAGAAAACACATTTAACCCTTAAACACCCACCCCCCAACCTGTACCAGCAGTAATCAGCAATACACATGCCTATTCAAAGTTAGTAATGACCTCTGCTGAGCACAGCTTCTATCAAATAGTTATAACCAGAGCCAGTAGACAGCACTAAAGTCAAAACAACGTCAACAGAGTCCTTTATACTAATTTCACTGTGTTCTGGGACAAGATTCAGAAAATTTAGGCAGCACTCAAACAACAAAACTGAACTGTGATGTTTGTGGTCACTCCTAACCTCACTTGACGTCTGAAAAACTATAATTCCTTATGGTGAAGACTAAAACATGCATTTATTTGGTGCAAAGCAACATCAAGGGTGACCTCAAATACAGGCAATTAAATCTGAACGTTTCTTGTCTCCCATGAAAACTGCCACAGATTAATAAAATGCTGAACAAAAGAAAGCTATTCTAACATTCTCCAGCTGCTTATTGCATTATTTCATATGCACATACATCTCCTTATTTTTTTCTGTCCCCTCATTTTGCTAATGTATTAAACCAGATGTGAAAAAGCAACTTCTTTTAAAGTTAAGACCAAACTAAAAGAGTCCTTTCTACTAATTTTACTGTGTGCTGGTAAAAGGAAAAAAAATCATTAGGTGTTAAAAGCGTCTCCAGCCCAATTATGCTCACTGGCTCAAACGTTAGGTGTTACCATTTTATACATAGTAGTAGTTCTTTTGTGTATAAACTCTCAAGTGCATTGACAGAGACCACATACCTCTTGTCAGCAGACTCCAGCCAGCATCTTTTAGCTTTTCCATACCAACACAAAGGTCAAGTCAACTATTCAGGAATTTCTCACTTTTTCTTTATGGAAAGAAACTAGAAGTTTCCACAGTTAAAGCTAGGTTTATTGCAATACAAATAGCATTTAGAGAATAATGCCTTACAAGCAGATAACTGTCAGGTGGGATGGACAGATCTACTCAAATATGTGGAAATTAGTCTGCCTCCCACTCTCCGGCACCCTTGGAGACTAGGTCCTTCAGCTTTTTGCTGCCTCTCCCTGTCACAGCCCCAGCATAGTTTATGCAGTCATTTTTTGAGAAAGAGGCTGTCTCTTGCTGGCAGGGCAAGAGCCAGGGCAAGGCAAGCAGACCGAATCACTTGTTACAGGGCAAAAAGAGAGTTGTACACTCAGCTCTGCCATCAAGGTGTCACTTCCCACAGTAGTCAGAAAGCATATCTTTGACACAGGTAACAGTTTCAGATGAACTTGTATGAAGATATATTTACTTCTTCCATCTCCACCAGTGCATCCTAGGATCATATTCTCTTTTATCACCGAGGAATATATTAAACAAGATCCACAAAAAAAATTTGCTTCCAGGTGGCTACCTCCCCTTTCTACAATATCTGTTGCCATGTGGGCAACAGGTCCCTCAGCCACTTTGTAGCTCTTCTGCTGACCCTGGGTCTTCATCTTCACAAGTTATTTCTCACGGGACATATGTCAAATGCTTTACTGAAGTTAAGGCAGATCATCTTTACTATGCTTTGTTTAGAAAATGAGTTTCATTACACACCGACATTAAGAGGGTCTGGCAAATCTACCTTTGATACATCTGTATGGCATTTTATTCAATATTCCTTTTATCTCATTAATTTAAATATTCTTTTTAAATTAAAACCCCAAACAAAATACAAACAAAACCAAACCCCCAACCTTAAATAGTAGTGAAATCAAGCGAACAGCTCCTGACTGCCTTCCTTTCTACTTCTTAGATGTATTTACTATGTTTTGCTCCCCTTCCTGCAACTCCCAACCCAAACATATAGCATTAAGTAAGGTTAACGGGGGAGAAATGATTTCCTGTACCAGCTCTTTCATAGTTTCAGCTCACAAACTACCCCCTGTGTCACTTCAGTGCATTGTATTCCTTTAATGTAGTTTCTCTTGTGATAGAGTATTGTTCATATCTAACAAGCATTCTGGCCTGACTGAGACTTCCAGTATAAGCATCTTGGATCACGGTGCTCCTTTAGTTTTTGGCTTCAATATGCTTCTTCAGCACATAGAAACCCCACTTGTATTCTCACTTTTTTTATTAATACCACTTAAAAAAAAAATAAAATGTTAAGTGCTAGATTAGTATTACTTGCAATATTCAAGTGAGCCAATTTGGGGGGTGTTTAACACTGTTAGATCTTTCAAGTGGAATGTGTTTTACTAATAATTTTTCCCCTTTTTCCAACTGCATCTACTTTCACTAGTCTTCTTTTCCTAATTGTCTTTACCCCCTTCAACTGGGCTACAGTTAGTAAGTTTGATGTAAATAAATTCTAATCTCCAGTTCTTCTATTCACAATTTTCTGTAAGTAATCCTTTAGGAACGACAAATCTCACTGTGCTTCTGCAAATAAAAGACTAGATACCCCAGCATAAATGTTTCATGACATACTTTATGGACTTATTACTAGTATGTAGTTTCTAACGTATTTTTGGTAGATTTCAAAGTACTTTTGCAAAGAAGGTTAGTACAGCTGCATCCATTTTACTGTCAGGGAAACTAAAGTAAAGAAGCATCTTGCTGGAGGCTGTGTAGCAGATAAGCGAAAGACAAGAATATCACAACAGTCTTTGCAAGTATCAACCAAGCAATACCAGACTCCAAAAATATTTTTAAATTACACTGTCACAAAGTAATTTACTAAACAAATGTGTATACGAATTAATTCTGAACCATTACTAAGTACAAATGCATGTGGATACCTATCTATTTGCCTATAGATATTAAAAGCCACTATCCATCAACCACGCTGGTGAGCAATCTTTGCCCTCGATGTGCATTATGACAGCGCAAGCATCCTACAAAGCCAAATCCTATGATGACTGTCATTTTGTAAACTTAAAAATAACATTATTTTTCCTAAGATAATTAATACATACATTGCCAGTTCCACTTAAAGTATGCTAGGTAGTTTACCATGAGAAAGCTGCTTGATAACACAATCAAAATTTAGTCAAACAAGGATGAAATTTTATCAGGTTTTCTCCATAGGAGACAAAATGGGAGATCTTTCCAGGACACTACCATAATGCTTGATGCCTTTTCTACCCTTCAAAAGTTTTTCTTCAGGAAGACTTGCTTGGAATTCACTGGTGTATTCCTGATTCAGATTGTTGTATCTGAAGAGGAGGATAGAGAAAGAAAATACTAAAATAATGATCCTTTCTGGTATTAGTTTCACTTATTGTTTATTAGGAAATATTTTGCAAGTTACAGTGCCTTCTGAGTTCTGAACTTTTAAGCAGCCAAAAAAATTGGGTAGTGATATATGCTTTCCTAGAACCTTTCAGAACTTCAGGATGAAACGTGCCAAATGGGATGCAAGAATCAGTAACAGCTGTACTGTGTCATTTTAACAAATTTAAAAAAGAAACATGATATTTTCCTCTCAAATTCTAGTGTATTTTTTTCTAATTCAGAGTTTTAAAGCCTGATTTCCCCCACCCCTAAATCAGTGTTTATCTGAATATCTCTCACCCTTTTTCTACCCTCTGAGAGAATTCTTATCCAGCAGAAAATTAAAGAATTACATTTGTGTCTTAGGTTGCACTGAAAGATTGACAAGAGAAAAAAACTGACAAGACACTATGGTAATCTTTGCTGCCGCAAAGTTAGTGCTATTGTAATAGAAAAAGCAGTATTTTTCTCAAGAGTTCTAGAAGTACACTGCGCTTGGAAATCTATTGTTGTCATTATTAAATCACTACACTTCACCAAGGTTTCTGAAGGATTTCCTTCAGAAATCCCAATGTCTAAGAGAGAATGCCATTCACACATGACCCTTCCCACTCATGGTGACAGGTTGTTTCCCTCCCTGTTCTTGACTATGAGTATTACTTATGACCCTAACAATGGGAAATTAATTGTGATTAAACATTCCAGAATACAGGAGGCAGGCCAACTTTCAAACCACCCTGAATGTAAAAGGGGATTGCAGTTGTGAGTTCCTTGCATTTTATAGGCAATACCCAGGTATAAAACCTAGTTCCTGTAGGTGCCTAGGTGGCATAAAACTGATTCCTCTGTGTGGGCTAATGGAGCAATTCCATTGTCTCCAGTAAAAAATTGCTTTTATCTCATTGTCCAGTAGATTATAAGAAAATATTTCAGGGTTATTATGTTGAAACCACTGTATACAGCATTAACCAGTAATAGCCTGCTCTTTTCTTGCAAC
Source organism: Coracopsis vasa (assembly GCA_026283785.1). Taxonomy (NCBI): domain Eukaryota; kingdom Metazoa; phylum Chordata; class Aves; order Psittaciformes; family Psittacidae; genus Coracopsis; species Coracopsis vasa. The sequence continues at coordinate 50,838 of JANHGB010045283.1, read as the reverse complement.
CCCTTCGCCTAATGTCCTACACTGAAGGTGTAAGCTTGCCAAGACAACCATGCTTGCTATATATTGGTACAAAGCGAAGTGCAGTGGAGGTCAGTCCCATGATCAAGATGTCTTGGTGTTGTCAGCTAAACTGCATGCTAACATATTTAGATCCTTCTCTAAATAATAGGACACTCTTCTTTCTTCAAGACATTTTCTTATTAATAGACCCCCTTAAATACTTAAGGTTAATTACATTTTTTTTACCTTACCACAGAATTTCTACTGTGTAAACTCTCTCTTCAAGGCAGATCAGAAATACTGAAGTCTGAACGATAACATATGATCTATCACTACCAATTCTGTTACACACTGGTTTACAGGTTTTGCGAGAATTTTTACCCATATCTACAAATGAAACATCAAGGTTTCTTTTTCTCACACATACCTGTGTGCGATCGTCCAGAAACCCAGGGTGTTCACCATCATTAGGGAAGCCAAGAAGAAGAAGAATCTCTCCAATTTACCTTCATGCAGCAAGTGTGGAAACCAGTTGCCTGGCAAAACAGACATGTGCAATAGAGTTAGTTTACCTTGCAGAATCAGACATGGTTCATGTGACAGACATAAAGATAACTTTGGGTAAGACACAATCACAGCCGGTGCTTTGAATCCCCCATGTAGCTATTTACACAGACTTCATTCTCACAGCATCTATGGGGTTTTTTTAGTATTTTGCTCCTGTTTTGCAGACAGGCGATAGAGATCTAGAGAAACTAAAGAACTTTCACCGAATCTGAAGTGTACTGGAAAACCTAACTCTGCACAGCTATTACTCTAATGATTGGGCCATTTTCCCTCTATATAATCCCGTGCATATAGCTAAATGAATGCCAAATGTGAAAATTTTAGGAAGAGCTAAAGTGGTCTGTAGAAATCCTTATTCACATCCCTCATGCTTTTAACAGGCCCTTCTAAAGGGTGTGCATGGAAGGAAACAAACCCCAAAACAAAACTAAAAAGAATGCATAAAGGACATTTGTTCAGTGCTTTGGATGGTGATCCATTATCAAGATTCTACCTGACATTTTACTTTACCTTTTTTTACAGCTTCCTTTAGCTGTAAGTCTGCAATGTGTCCTTGTCCAGCACAGAGCATTTAATTGCATGAACTAAACTTTTTTCTACCAAGGCTTTTGGCAATAGTGTCTGGGACATTTTGGCAGCTTATACTCCATCCAGCAGAGGACAGTACCACCTATATATATCCAGTCATCCCTGCCTCTATTCTCGCATGCTTTAGTTTGTAAATGTACTGCTTTCAATGTTGTCCATTGCAACCAGTCTGAAAACAAGCTCAGGTGGTAAAATAACTGTGGAAATGAAGATGGTTGAAAAGAACGCCAGCCCAGCCAGTCTGCCTTTGAAGAAAACCAGTATCTGAAGTACCATAATCAACTACAGCAAAAACATAAAACCAAGGTGAAAAAGAAGTTACAGTAGATACAGAAATCAAGAGAGCTCTACAGTGCTGTAACATCCTTTTACATTATTTGGAATACAGAATATTTATTGCTTTGAAGAAGAAAGAGACTGTCTTCATTAGCAAGTACTGAAGTGCAGTAGGAGCAAATACAGAGCATGAAACAGCTGGTGCCGAGAACGTGATGTGCACACTATACACAGCTCAGGTAGGGGGTTCACATCAGATCAGTTCCCACTAACAGCTGGAACACATCAGGCACAAGCATTTTTTTTGTTTAGTTCTGTCCTAAAGAAGTTTTTTGTTTTCCAAGATCATTCTGTGATGCAAATGGAGATCAGGAGGTTCAAGTCAAAAGCACACTCTTGACCTGAACTAAAACAGCAGCATCAATGTGGCCTTTCTTTGCTCCTTAGAAGTCTGGTATCAAATCCTACCCATGTGAACAGAGTGGTTATTCACCTCTTGAACAACCTAAAAAGGAGAGGAGGAAAAACAGCCTTCTTTGCCATAGTTGTGCTATACAAACTTGATAGCCTTAACTGACCTTTTGGCCAGTAATGCCATCTTTAGCCATTCAATGTTATTCTTAGTTTGCTCAAATTTTCTATTTGGAGATATAGAGCTGCTCCATAGGCTGGGAGAGCCACCAGTCGCAGGGTTACACACATACCCCTCCCTTTCATATATTTACATTTTTCTATTTCCTCCACATCTTCTTAGAGATATAAATACATTTCTTTCCAAAGCAGTTACCTTTAACAGTCTCCAGATTAACAGAGAACAACTGCCATCATTGTAGCAGTTTTCCCTAACTCCTCTGCAGTTTGCTCTGTGCCAGGTTACCTTTCTGCTTGTCACAGAGCGGCACCACCTCACCCCTGCATGTACGATTCCTTTTGTAGCATTATCTCAGAGCGAATTCTAAACTGTATCATTTAACATTGTCAGTTGACTGAGCTCCTAGGTGCTATAACTTCATTTTAGTAGCTTATAAACTTTTACTGTCATAATTCACAATCAGGCAGTTTTTCATTTCACATCCCCCAGTGGCCAATAGAAGTCATGGGAAGAGTGCGTGTATCTGATGAAAGAGAAAGCACGCAACGAGGTTCAGAGCTACAGCTTGTCAAAGCAGAGTTCACATTGTCTGCTAGGTTATTCACGTGTGTTAGGCTAACTACATGAGCAGCAGGAACTTCCTAATGGAACAGCATTTACAATGGAACCTGAACGGAAATTATGTACTGAAAAACAGTGCTGAGCAATATTGAAAGGAAAAAGAAAAAAGGAAAAAAAGAAGAAAAATTATCACCTTCTAAGAGAGCAGAGTAAACTGGACCTTTGAAACTTAGTGCTACCAAAGCACCATATTGAAGTGCTGGAAGTCAGAATGTTTGGTTTTAGCAGGGCAGGAGGGTGGCCTGGCGAGCAGATCAGGGTTTAGCCTCCACTTCACCACTGGTCTCCTCCATGGCTTGCGTGAAAGACCACTGCTCAGTCTCCTCAATTCTTCTTTTAGTAATCGCCAGTATTTAAACTGTGAGGCCAAGATAATGACACAAAACCTTTGGAAAGTCATGTATTATAAATGAGCAACAGCATAAGGCAGGGCCAAAATTAGACTGGGCATGGTAAGACTCCAGCTCCTGTAGTGTGTGTGCTCTCTTTCTAGTTTACTGCTCTATCCAAAACAAGAGGTAGGAGCCTGCCTTTCTCTTCCTTTCAGTGAGGGGCAGCAATGTTTGTCAGGGGTGCCTTTCTCTACAGAGAAACAAGGGTGGTAGCAGTCCTAGAAATATCCAGACTATTATCGTACTGCCAATATGCATTTTCATCAGTGGATACAGCAAAGATTAACGTAACCATTTCCTATTTTCAGCCAAAAATATTTATTTCTCATTTCTCTTTTTCCTCTTCTTTTAAAATGGAATTTGGTTTTCCAGGAGAGAAGGGATAAACCTGGACTACATTTACTTCTGCTTACGCTTACTGCACCAAGAATCTTCTGCTGGCAGGAAGCCTTGGGAGAACAGTCATGGCTGTTAAAACATCAATCATGTGTTTCAGGCAGCGAAATTTGCTTTAGATGCTTTCACCCTTTACCTGACTAACACCTTCCACAAGCTGCCTGCACACTCCAGCACTCTCCACTGACTGTGTTTGGGGTTCATATTTTCAGGATTTTACCCTTAGCCATGAATGTCAGGAACTTATTGGTAACGAGTGTGTTTTTGCTGGAGTACTACTCTGTTTGAAGTGGCCAGCACTTTCTCATCCTTGAATCAGCACGCAATATGCTAACAATTCATCTTCCCCCAAAAGACACTGTCTTTGGGTTCTGTCAATCCTTTTCTATGGAGATTGCCAACAGAAGTGCCAATTACAAGGTTGGTTTGTCACATAGATAATTGCTCACTGGGAATTAACTTTCTACAACAAGCTCCCGATTTCCATTTTTATTCCAACAATGGAAATACTTTGTAGCACGAATCACTGCAGAGAATCATAAGTTTCCTTTAGCTGTGCATATTTTAAAGAGCCTTTTTTTATTGGTTAGAGGTGAATTGGTTATGCATTTTGTGGCAAATTTAGAACAAATTAGAAGATTAAGTCTAGGCAGTCAATTCCTCAAGAATGCTATACTGTAGGATTGTTGAAATAAAGCACCTGGAAACCTTTCAGTAACATTTTTCAATCCTATCAGTTTTGCTCCAAAAAAGCTCAGGTAGTGCAAAAAGGAGGAATATTATACAATACCAAGAGAACACCCCTGATCCTACCAACACAAGAAAAAGCCAGAAGCATGAATTAGGACACAGACAAAATCCCACTTTCCTGGGCTGCTTCTTGTGGATGATGACAGTGGCAAACTGCTGGCAATATTAGCCATCACAGAAGAAGTGGAAAGGGCTGAAAGCCAGTCTTTGACAAATACTAGTGCACAAAAGTGATGTGGTTTAGTGATGGACTTCGCAGATGTGGGGTAATTGTTGGACTTGATGATCTTAAATGTCTTTTCTAACTTAGTTGCTTCTATGATTCTAAGGTGTCTGTTACTATGATGGCTCCCTTGGAGCTTTCAAGGGATTCACAAAAAAGCCCAAAGATGCACAGGAAGGCATTCAATTTGCTTACTGAACACCACCATTGTATTTTAGTTTTGGGAAAACAGAAGACAAAGCAAAACAGTCACATGCCAGAAATTAGATTCCTATATTTTTAGAGGTATTCTGCAACCTAGACTATGATTATAGAAAAAATTAAGTCATATCTTATGAATGGATTGTATTACCTTCCATAAGTTCATCGAGTTAGTGCTTATATATTTAGTGTTTAATCATATCGAAATTAAAGCCTCAGTCTGCCTCTAATCCTTATTAGCTAAGTAGGCACCAGTGGACACCACCATCTGGACTGCAAGAAATATCCTCTAGCTTTATCATCTTTGGTATTTAGAATCACACAAGGCTCCAAACTGGAGGGGAAAAGAAAAATAAAATGAAAAAGGCAAAACCAAAAGAAAACCCACAAAACCAACCCCAGTTCTCTGAATACAAGCAGGTAAAGTTGTGTCTGGGGCACTTTCTTTCCTCTGACCTTTTTTTTTTCCCCTTGTCTTTCTTACATATTTACATTAATATTTTTAGAGAAATGTATTCTGAAATGATTGGCATAGGACGACAGGTTTTGTCTTGCGTCTTCTTCCGTTAAAATGTTAGGAGAAGTAAGAGATCCAAAAGAAAGCAGTTTCCCAGCTTGTACTGAAAATATCACTGTCACCCGTCATCTGTTTGCACTCGTCAGATTTTTTTAAAAAAGTCTTATTTTTTCATATTCACACCATCCTCCATAGATGTGTTAAAAATGATTAATGCAGCTTTGACTGTGACTGACTTCTGATCAACTTTGCCAATAAAAACCCAAATAAAATTCTAAACTAGTGACATGAAATAGGATATTAAAATGTTTAAATTTTGTCAACACCCTCTGTGCCTCAGCACTTCAAAATACACACTGGAGAATCTACTTCACCGTATCCTGAATTGTTTCATGGAAAAACATGGTCTCATTGCTTAGAGATGGGAGAACCAGAAATAGTCTTGGCTCAGGTTTTAGTGAAATGAGAACCATGGGAGAAGTCAAAAGCACCCATAGCCTAAGAGTTGCACACTGAGTCTTGTTAAACCTTACATAAACACAGTCATTATCTTTCAGCGAAAGAGAAAGAACTTTGTTTTTTTCAATATAAATATATTAGTTCAGCTTTTTTTGGAGGAGAGAGGAGGGAAAGAAAGAATTCTATAAATTGCCCAGATACCAAATGCCTTACAAGCTCTTTAAACAGAGTTGAAAAAAAAAAAATTCAAATGTAATGAGAGCTTAATTTGTGTCATTTGACCTTAATTTGACCAAATTCTAAGGCAGCTCACAATTTTATTTGCTGAAGCACTGTCATCTTTAGAATGTTCAATAGGTAACCATTAGGTTTTATAAATTAACAAATAGTTATTTTGCTGATCTTAAGCTCTGCATCACAAGCATCAAAGAACACTATAAGAAACACAATGGAAGAGTCTAGAAAAGTACAGATGGAAGAATTTTGTATATAACATTTCCTGTCAAACTAGGAGAAAACCAAAACCAAGGCTAAATGCCCCTTTGGTTTTTGTTATAGTCTATAACCAGCTCCAGAAGTCTGATGCCATGCCTACTTTGATCTACGAGTCATAAAGACAAAAGTCTAGCTGGGATGAGTAGAGGAGAACTTCAAATCTTCAGTCAGAAGTGTTGTAACACAACAGAATGCCAGGTTGGATGGGGCTTTGAGCAACCAGGCATAGTAGAGAGTGTCCCTGCCCACGACATGGGGGTTGGAACTAGATGAACTTTAAGGTCCCTTCCAACCCAAACCATTCTTTGATTCTAAGAAACAGAAATATCTCCATTATTTACAAGCTGTGAATTCCATGAGTTGTGGTCACTTGGAACAATTAATCTCATTCATGCAGAAAACAGTGGGAAAGAGATACCCAGTGAGATTCCACTTATTTTTAGAAATAAAATGTGAGAGTCCAATAATATGTTGTTTACATACTAATAGGGAAAGTAATCTCTAATGCTTCTAACTAGAGCAACAGAGCAAATATTAAACATTTTTTCACTGTATTTTCTCTAAAGCTTTTCAAATTTTGTAGAAGACTTCTCCTATTTAGGGGCTTATCTGGTCCAGTTACAGCACCTTAATCTGAATACACACTGCCACTGAATCCCTTGGAAATTTAAGAGTGACTTTTGCTCAGGACAATGGGACAGTCAATTCCATCTATAAGAAGAGCAGGCCTGACAAATAAAGCCTTAAGTTATACTTTCTTCTTCTAAAGCTAAGTAGAGAAGTTTGGCACTTGATTTCATAAAAGGGATAATATTATAGCCAGGAAAAATTTTCAGTTTGCTCAAAAATCTTAAGCAAAAGAGGTTAGAACATGGCAACTGCAGTCTGTGGAGAACATGGAGAGTTCAATCTTTTTGGTTCCAGCCAGGATAAAAATGTGAAGCTTCTGATAAAACGGTATTTCTGGCAAAAAATAAACATTTTCTTTTTGAATCAATTAAATGTTTTCATACAGACTTACAGAAGAAGAATAAATCAGCTTGATTTAAAATTAGACAAAAACCTATCAAATTACAAACCAAATGCAAAAATTTATTTCCTCTATTGCTTTGTATAAAAATAATCTTAAAGGAATAAATTACACATAGAGTAGCACAACATAGGCAAAATGTTTTGATACTGACATTATGCTTAATTATTTTATAAAAATGTAATTATACCCAAAGTTAAATTGCAGTAAAATATGTCAATTTCAACTTTATCAAAATTAATAATTTCCATACTTTTGGGGAAAGCGGAAGAAAAAAAGTCAGCTATGTGGTCTTTCTTGAAGTGTTAGTTTCATTGAACCCGTATTAGCCAGTGGAAAAAATAACATCTATTTTACTGGGGGACATTCAAGAAGCTCTGCTCTCCACACTGGACGCCTTGGTATTTAATAGTTCTTTGCTAGATTCATCTGGGTAAGAATTCCTGGTTTTTACCCATCTCTAGGTGATGTTTTTATACCTCATAATAAAACTGTAATTGAATTGTCAACTTAAAACCAGCAATGCATGTGAAAGAACCATTCATTTGTTCAGATCTTGCAAGTAGGAACTAAAATTTCTTGTCATGCTTCCAAAAAAAATTCACTTCCCCTTGTTTTTTTAAATTACATGGTTCTTTACGTATGAGAGAGAAGAACCCAAAACTTAACCATGAGCAGTAATAAAATTCTGCAACCGTGGTAGCTGTAATGGTGTCATGCATTAGGGACAGCAGTTGTGCTCTATAAAAGAGCAGCTCTTCGTAGCACAATAACAACGAAGCTTATCAATGGAAAGCATCTTCAGAAGTACTTCTTCAGCAAGAGGAACTATTGCTGAATATGTGAACAAAGGGATCCCTGTCCTTCAGTTCAAGAACCCCATTGGCCCTACTTTTCAAATTTACTTATGAAACAAGTCTTTTTTGCATTGAACAAAGATTCATCAGCAAAAGAAAAAAAACTTTAAGAAACTCTTGGCCTATCTTGAAAGTCAGCAACCCAGAAAAATCTCCAGTTCAGGGCTTAACCTAAATATTCCTCAAAAGGCTGAATGTGAAATAACTCCCTTCTGAAAAGAAAAGTTCTCTAGGAATTGTGGTAGCCATCTGCAAAAGCATAAAACCACAATGAGACTGCATTGTCACAGAATCTGGTTCTTCTGGTAGCTGGGCAAAGGGAGAGGTGCAAAGAAAGCAGAAAAGAAGTAGCAGCTCTAGGAGAACAAATTCCACAGACAGCTCTGAAACACTCAACCCAACTTCCTTTCCCCTATGACACTGTGGAACAAAAAGGCACGTCCTCCACTCTTTGAAGCACTGATCTTGCTCTCGTGGCCAGAGGCTTCCACGGAGGCATGGCTAACATGAACGTACTTCTTCATGAACATAAAAAAAGTGCTTCCTAGACAATTTATTTTCTTGTCTTCCAGAACAGAAGTATAGAGATTGGAGGTGAGGGCTTCCTGCAAGATGCCATCCTCTAATTACTCCAACTATCAGAACTAAGATGACTCATTAAAATTGGATGAGTACAGCTGGAAGGCTATTTCCTATCTTAATTCCATCTTAATTGTGAGAGCAAATCAATAAAACTTTGGCATCCCCTTTAATTCTGCTGCCTAATTCTCCAAATCAATAATATTACGAAAACTGCTCAGGAACACTAGTCATGAGCATATTCTTACCTTGAGAGCCTGCGTGGGCTGTCTGAACAAAGAAAGCTCCCATAAAGCAGCCAGCTCCATTAAAGAGAGTTAAAAAATGCATGGAAATCCCTCTCATTCTTTCTGGCACAAGCCAGAATGAAAGTAAGGAACCTTAGAAAAGAAGCAGATACAGAAACAGGTTAAAAAAAAAAAAAAAAAGTAGTAAATTATGGTAAAAGATAAGACAAAAAATCCAAAGTGCCTCTAATAAGAACTTTCCACATTTTACAGAGAATGTACTTGCTGCAGAAAGGCAGACATGTAAGTATGTACCCTATTAACAAAGGGTTACCTAAACTGCTTAAATTAATCTCCATAATAAACCATCTCATATACAACTATCAATATTCCACAAGTATGTAAAGATCTTTCACCCAGACAGTTACTTTCACCTTGTAAAACCTCAGGCACAGCGAGACAAGAGAAACACCACCACAGTCATCAAGCATGAAGACAGCAGATGTGATACTTAACTGCAGGACAGCAGGATCTCTTATGTCAGAGCCAATGCAGCATGACCATTACTAAATGCTTCCCAAATCTAGGGCTCTACCTTAACTTGGACAGTTACCTGGCTTTAACTTAAAGCTGGACAATGCTGCTCTCCCCCAGAGAGCAACCCCCAGAGTCACTGGCAATTTTTTTAAGATATTGTTCTTCACTTTCTTGCCAGAAGACTAAGCCAGAAGCAGCAACAGCTTTGGTGGCAAGAGGAAGCTGTAGTATTCTGTTGTAGCGTGAATGACTATAAATAATCCCATCAGCTTAACTAGGTTACAGTAACAGTAAGTCTTTATGATAGCTGTTCTTTTTGAGTAACTTTTCCAATTATCAAAACCTCATGTTTCCTAATTTCACACCTTGAGCTCTGACCCACACTTGTTCTCTAACCCACACTTGTTCTCTAACCCTCAGTGTCTCCCAGCCTGCTTTGTTTGTTGAGTTTGAATGACCTCCAGCTTGAGAAACTTGTCAGCAGAGGATCCTATTTGGATGCTGAGTTGCCTGAAGCATCTCTAAATACAAAACAAACTTTGCAATCATTATCTTCCATCCTTTTTTAATTTGGATGCCCAAATGAGAGCTTTGGAAACATATTAAAAAAAAGAAAAAAAAGTACCATGGGCAGTGGTTTTTTCTTATTCACAATAGGAACCAAAAGCCTGACGGCAATAGAAAGCAGGTGAGCCTGGGACACCATCTGTAGATGCAACAATACAGTCTGAAACATGGTACAGTCAGTGTCCTAGCTAATTGGAATCACTAAGAGCCTAAAAACTCTTCAGTTATTCCTCCCTTCTAAAAGCAGGGGTGCAAAACATACATCCTAGCCAAATTCAGCCTGGGTAATTGCATTCTACTTACCTAAATTACCCCTGCTGTTCCAGTTGCTTACTCCATTCCTCGCTTCTCCCATAGTGCTGCTGTGAACTATTAAACAGCTACTGCATTTCACTCTAGAGACTATTGCATTTCAATCAGTGGGTGAAGCGATCCCCAATACATCCTTTAACTAACAGACCTGATTGTTATGAGACTTCTCATTTCAAAGTGCTTGGAGACTTGTTGATGGGTAGATGATATTCTTGCAGCACTGGATCAAATACTGCAAATATGCTAACCCTTTGTAGGGCCAAGCAATTCCAGTGCACTGGATGGCTTGGTCACTTGGCAGTGTAATAGCTGCTGTGGCCAGCAGGCTGGCATCCCTTCAACAACAGTCTCAGGCACTGTGGGCGCACATGTCTGCTAATGTTATCTCACAGGATGGAGGTGGTGGTGTTGGGGGTTTTTTTGTGTGTGTGTGGTGGTATTTTTTCCAGAGGTTTTGGTTTTGCTTTTTAAATCATTGTGCTTTAAAGGAGTAATTTCCTAGTTTAAACCAAGCTAGGGTTACAAATTTAAGCTGTCAGAGGCCTGTAATGTTGAACATTCTAAAATTGTGGAGGAAAGCAATTATTTTATCATTGTTTCGTCTTATTTTCTAAAGACTATCTCAGTGCTAGGGAAACATTAAATGCTGATATTATTCTCACGGATGCTCCTGCCACCTGATGCAGATGACTATATAAAACTCCTATCAACAAGATAATATATTGTATAAACACAATTTTAAGTATCAGAGCTCAAATACAGATGAAGAGTTCAACATGCCAAATCTAGTTCCTCTAACCAAGCATTTCAGAAATGAGATATCTCCTCTCTTCCCTCTGATTACAAGTGTGAACATTTCTGTCTTCAACTTGGATCATATACTTTCCGGTCAAGTAAATTATTATGATAATTGAATTTGACCTTCTGCATAACAAAGGCAGTAAAATGCCAGGAAAGGTGAAACAACTATTTAAGTGTCGAGGCTGTCATTACCATCCATGGAGATCCACTGAATAGTTCCTGAACAGCAGTTTAGTTCAAATTGAAGTACAAACTGAGGGCTCATTCCAGCAGCCCGAATACAGATGCCCAGCAATGCCAAAAATGCTCTAGTGCACTAGCCATCTCCATTGGGCTGCATGATAAGGTGCAAGACCTATGGGAAAACCATGCTCTTCTCCAGCAGCAGCCAGAGGCCACAGACACCTTAAAGAGTTTGCTTGCCTTACATGCATAGCCTAGATACTCCATGACAAATCGTACCAGACACCTACGTGTCGGCAAGTAAATGGAGGCCTGCATCCTTATCAACTACAGCAGTAACTTACTATTTTAGGTACCTACCTTCAGATTTTTGTATGCAAGTGTCAAAATCAGACTTAGCCCCATTCACTTAGATTCTTGAATTGCGCCTCTAACTGCATCTCTCAGCAGTATGCTTAATCATTATTGAAATGAGAGCTTTTCATCCTAAGAAATTCTAATCATAATCCTTTAAAAAGATTGAAACCCCTGAAATAAAAAACCAAACCCAGACAAAAAGACAAACAAAACCCCCAAACAAACAATGAAACCCAACCAAAACAAACCCAACCCCCCCAAGATGAAGCTATATTTCTTCTCTAAAGGCTAATGTCATCTTCCAGTCACTGGACTTCTGTTGTGTCCCAGTATGCTAGATTTAAAAAGCCTTATTCTACCAGCAATATTATTCCTATGTTTCTGCATGGGAAGACTGTAAGCAAGCCACCTCCTAACCTTTTTTTTTTGTAAGCTAAACAGAGAAGGTCACAGTTTTCAGTTACACTTAGCCTGTAGCCTAGAAACCAAATTACCTTCCTAGAAACCTGTCTCAGTTAAGTACTTGAGAGCTATCGGATGAAGAGGCATTATGAAAGTGCTAAGTATTTAAAACTAGGGAAAATTACCTTTTTAGTGACAGACCATGACCCACAGCTCTCACTAGTCTTAGAATGTAAGAATGAAGCCAAGACACTGAAGTTATTTTCTGCTCTTAAGTACAGATCTGAACATTTCTTGGGTTCTGTGGGAACAATAGACACTCAACCTGCAGAATTAAATGCCTGCAGAGATCAGCTAGTCAATTCCTTTACCTGTGTCTCTTTAAGTGAATGCTGATTAGATTATTTTTATAATACTAACATTTCTTTTTCAAGCTCTGCAAGCTAAAACACTGGTAAGCACTCTGCGTGTTCCTCAGAACAAAATAAGCCTCAGGAATGTCAGTGTAGATGTGGAAAGGTAAATTATGGAAGGGAGAGAAGGTTCAGACTCACAATCAAAAGTGAATCTACATAATTTATGGATAGCAGGCCTGAGCTAAGCTCTGCCTGTTCTCTGCAAAACAGGAATGTTTATCTCTGGCTCCACGCCACAAGCTGAGGCATGATGCTCTGTGCAGGCACGTTCACATGACTCCCAATTAGAGCATAAACAAGAACCTTGCATCTGCCTACAATATTCTGCAGGTTAGCTTGTCAGTTGAATCGTGTTACCCACCTGCATATGCTTTGCGTCAGTGAAAAACATGTAATAATTCTACTAGCTGGGTCCACAAGTGGAAAAGGTTGGGTTAAATTGCTTCACCTTGCTTTGACTGTGGCCTAGGAAGTGTTCATAGACCATAACCACAGATCAGCTCTTGTGTGTATTTGTTCTGCGTCCAAAAAGAATCACCACAGAAGACTTTAGGTCAGAAGGGACCTCAGGAGCTCATCTGGTCCAGCCCCCTTCAAGACCTGTCATGCCTCTGAGCCCAGAGTCCCACCACTCCTATCATCCCCCTGCCAAACAGTAGATTATGCACCCCAGGGACCTGACTGGGCTGTGTTACCTTCCAGTTAAGCTGGAACAATGTCACTGCTCAATCTAAATTACAGCAAGAGAAATTATGCCACTCTGAAGCAGGTAAAGCACAAATCTACTCATTAAGCCCATGGAAGAGAGCCAGGGATAAAATATCAGATGACACTAATTATTTTTAGGAAGATGATATCATTCTTTTCAAATCAGAACATTCTTGCTTTAACCTATTAGATTTTACTTACAGGAGGGAGTTACCAAGGCTTCAGCAACTCCAAGGAGGATGTACTGAGGTGCCAAGTGGAAGCAAGGCATGGAGGAGACCAGAAGAACCTCCTCAGAAAGTGTTTGCTCCACCTGAGGGAAATGCTTTCGGTGTATTTCAGAGAAGCCAGCAATCATCACAGAAAGAGCAGCAGAAAACTGACCTACAACTGGGTAAAGAGCACAGAAAACGTTTGCCAAGGCTGTAGGTACAGGATCATCATGTATTTAGAGTAAAGCAAAGTCTTAGGACATGCAAAAGAACCTTCCCCTTGCTACCCCATCCCACACATCCTCTCTGGTCACATAAACATGAATAAAGTGTACTTGTTACACCACAAGCCAAACTCTAGGGCAAAGGAGCACAAGGTCAGCACAGAAAGCATTTACGGATGCAGAATATATGAGAGGAAAAACTTTTCCCCCTATAACCTCATAATGCAAGATTAAAACTTCCAATAAACTCAGAATGTATTTTAAATACACTCACTTCATCATGCATTGCATAGGGGATACTATTTAAATGTATTATTTTATATATTCTTGATGTTGACAGTATGAAATGGTTGTAGTCTCTTAGAAAAACACAAATGAAGCAAAGTTTTCAAGTCTTCTGAACTTGAAGCATTTATACTTCCGACATTTCGAGCTCCCACTGGTTTTGACTGTTTGCGATTCCTCAGTATTTCTAAACTGCAATGTAAATTCAAGCCTGAGAATCTGGTTTCTTGTGACAGCTTTGGCTCAAATACCTGGGCTATGTTTTTTCACTTGTCTTACAAAGCCTCATCTCACTTCATGACCAGGAGTTGTTATGCTTATTAGAATTAGACAGTCAAAGGCTTTTGTTTCATATTATTTTTATAACACATGTAAAGTTTATCTCTTTGGGTATCAGGACAGAAAAGGCAGAAAACTCATATAGCTAAGTGGCCTTAGCTTTCTTATATTTTTTCATGTACCAGTGTTTATTCTCTCAGCAGCAAACTCTCATACCCTTCTATCAGCACAGTCTTCCTGCATTTTCACAACTTTAAATACCCTCCTCCCTGCCTAACCTGAGGCTTAGAAGCTAAAGGCCCTTTAGTGCTTAATAAGAGCACCAGTGAATTATTGCTTGACAATTGATGACAGGAGGGAATTCAACAGCACTTTCTAGCCAATGCACCTTATGAAGGCCAGGTATAAAGCCCTCAAGGAGCTTCTTGTAATATACCAAAGCAAGAGCTCTCCTTGTGAAAAATTATGTTAGTACTAAAGAAACCTCAAGCAGCTCAATATTACTACATAGTGCTATATTTTAAGCCATTTTCCTTACTGAAAGCCAAAACATTTCAGAAAAAGTAACCTCTGAATTCCTAACAATTGTGATATTTCTTTTAAGACATTACATGGCAGAGGAAGAAACTGAGAGCCTTGGAGACCTGTTTTCCCTCCTACCTCTTCTCCTTTCAGTCCTCTTTAAAACAAGCAGTTTTGAATGACCATCTGAGGCTTTGCTTTTATAGGAGAACAAGGTATTTTAGTAACACTTGGGGCTGATTGTAGGACAAGGTTGTTTATATTATCTAGAGACTAAGGTTGTATTGGACCTTTATGATTCCTGATCTCATACCCTGAGTAAAACAGGTCAAAAAGCTTTCCTGAAATGAATACTGTTCAAAGTAGAGCATCTTTTAGGGAGAAATGATCATCATCAACTCCCAAACTACCTCAAACAGACATTGGACTGGAGGCTTGCTTTTGTTTACTGTGTGGAGAGCTATTCTCCATATCAGTCTTGGATGGAATAAATACAAAACTACTAAGACATTTCAGTATAATCAAGCATTAAGAATATTAGAGCAAGAACTTCTATGGCTCAGGTACTTCAGCTAGAGCCTCTGGTCTTCAGCTGATGGACAACTATCCAGCAGACACACTCCTTCAGTTCTCTGCTGAATTTTTTATACTGTTGACTAAAGCATAAAATGCACATAAAAAATTACCCAAACAATCACCACCACAAAACCAAACCAAACAACCCACAACAAAAACCACAAACCAAAACACAAAACCCCCACAAACAGCTATGAAACTGGAAAAACTCTAACTTTACCAAATATTCAATGTTTTTCATAAAGAGGTCCAGATACTCAATATATTTCTGACACAATCTAAATTCACATTAAGATTTGCATGTTCTTCAGATCATACCTATTTTACAAATAAACCAACTATAGAAATAGTAACAGATTACAGTTTTCATGTAGATGCTTGTTATACAGCAATCAGATATTTCAGTTCAACATTGTCTGTATGGGTCACCCTTGGAAAACTGTTTTTCTTAACGTGTTGAAGATTTCCAGAAAACTATTTAAATTTCTTTTACAAGACTTGTATTAAAAATATAGTTATAGGCTGGCTTAACACCAACAGCTTATTTATACTTCCAATTTTGTTCCTGAAAATAATTGTGAACCTAATTAACTGTTGGCAAAAATACTGGCACTTAGAGGTCTACCATATTTGCAGGTGCAGTCATATACTTGGATATCTAAAGCCATCACCTGTACTCACAGGTATTTTTATGCCTCAGGTAATTTATCATCTCTAACAGGAGGCTATTTTAACAAATGAAGCTATTAAGAATTAACCACTGCATATATTCTACTGCTGTTCAACGTAACAGGATAGAACATTAATACTAACTTGAAATTTCCATGGTTTTAAGGAAGGTTATTATCTGAGTGTGTTTTTTTGTGTTTTAATGCAGATGTTATTTTAAAAACTGGGGTAATTGCAACCTGCTGCGTTATATGCATCTGGTTTGTATAAAACTTAATAACACTCTTAATTAGGCTAATTTAGTCAGATTAATACCTCTGTGTGTGTCAGTACTCACTGTGCTGCTTGCCATGGGGCTCTGAATTAATAGTAGCACACTGAGAAAATAGTCGTTTATAAATATTTTTGTCGGAGGCTTGTAATGCAGGCTGGAAGATTAAAACAAATGTAGGAAGTTTAATAAGAGTATCTATGAAACAGAATAGTTTTAAGCAAATACAGAATAGAAGCTGCTTTTCGGGTGGCATTAAATGTAGCTGATATTAAAAGAGGGTTTTCAGAGGATCCCTCTAGATCCTAGAATGTAAGAGGTTTGGGGGATAATAAATAAATGAATAAGTAAAACACATCAGTGTCAATGGAAGGCAGCTGTACCCCTACCAAAGCCATCATTACCTTTAGGCTATGAATTTCTTTGAAATGAGTGCCAATCTGCAAGCCTGAGTATACAACATTTACTGTTGAAAATAGAACTCGGCAGAGAAGACTGCTGTACCTCTTCTGTGAGAAAGAGATAATACTCCACGTCTGGAGATCAGTCTTTACTTGAAGTGAGTGTACAATAAGGTATGTTTCAGTTTATGACTTTAATAAATAAAATTACTAACCACCCAGACAATTATTCCATAGTAGATATTCAAGTGAAAATTCTAGTGCTGGAGAGGAAAGTTGTACCTCTCCAAGTAACCTTCCACCTGTGAAATGTTCAGCCTTATCAATAGGAGCAACAGTCCAGTGATATATACCCATTTGTTTTACATAGTTTTCTTCATGTTATCTTTTGCTCACTAGTTCTAAAAACACCTATTGCAGAAACAGAGTTAGACTAGATACTTTTATTTCATTTGTGATACAACCATAGAGTCTTGAATAAACTGTATTAGTGATAGTACTGTTTCTCTCCTATGAGTTGCAGTCCCAGCATTGATACAGTTATAACATAAAAACACCAGAAAAACAAAGCCTTTGTTCACAATTTTGGTCAATGAACATTTTTCCAGTATCAGAGAGCAACTAACTGAAGGACTCTTCTATTCCCAAAATAGACTTTAAAAGTAAATTCATTTTCCAAAAGTTAATGGATAAACTTGGAAGATAACCAAGTAAGAGTAAGTCTCAGGCCTACATGGTTAGTACCACTTTTTTCACCAGTTCCTTAGGATGTGTCCTATTTATTTTTGAATGTCTGTCAAAATATTTTATTGGTCAGAAGAGACTCAGTCTCTGTCCTGCACAAAACCTATGCATTTTTTTATTGATATCCAGCATATTTTTTTCAGGACCATCTTTTCAGCAATTCCTTTGACACATATTCACCCTTAAGCATCATCCCAAAACAAGTTCATCTTAACATCTATAGTCAGAAATATTTGTATAGGACCATCATCAGCTACTAAAGTGTCTCTTTCAAAAACAGAATACCTATTAAAACTGTATAAACATATGTCTTTTTTACATACCAATGTAAATTGTTGGAGAATGTCCAGTGTACTTGGAACTAAAGAGATTTGAGTTAATGCATTCCAAAATAGGAACAAGAATCAGTAGTGGCACGATGCTTATCACATTCATTGCTGCAACTGGCAAGACAAATCCACTGAAGTGCAAGTTGGAATTCATGGTTTGGAGATAATATCCTGAGGGAATCTGTATTGAAGAATAAACCCCAGCTCCATTAGCATACCAGGTACCTTTCATGGGTAAGATTTTTACTATACTTGGAAACTTCTCCAACTTTTTTCCTTCTGAAGAAGTCACAGTAAACCAAATACCTTCTGGCTAAAAGGAAAAACCATTCATGGTAAAAGACTTTCAGTGACATTCTCGTTCACTCCCAGCACATATGATTTGGTAGAATATTATTGCCTTATAGCTGTCTGAAAATTAATGTATAGTTAGTAACTGAGCTCATGTAGGGTTTCCTCAGCAATGGTTATAGTCAACCCTTCTCACTGTGAGTCTGTTCAGTGCCAAAGAATTACTCAAATGTTAGCTCTTAATAAAAATACTTTTCACTTACATTCCACCTCCAAAAGAAGATATAAATTTTAAAAGGGTGAATAAATGGCAACAGAACGTGAAAGATCAGAATTGAGCCAAATTTTGTTGGTTCCTTCTGCCTTTCCACTGCCTATTGCAAATCAGAATTGACTTCTCAATAAGAATTAAAATATCATCAACATGAATCACAGGCACTGAAAGCTGTTAACTTAATAATATGGAGAAAATATTATTAATCTTTAAAAAGAAGATACTGATCTATCGCCTAGTCTAAGAGTGAGCCTTAAATTTACGGGAAATTCTGCCAAAGAAATAAAAGTAATCTCTTTCAGCAGTGCAAATACTTTTATCTTTTCTAGATATATAGCTGGTTATTACAACCCCAATTAATGATATCTGGTTCATTTCCATCTAAGTCATTAATGCATAGCCTTGGCCATATATGTGTGCTTGTTGGTTTGGGTTTTTCATTTTTTTTTGTTTGCTTGGGATTTTTGTGCTTTTGGGGAGGATCAGGGAGGAAAGAGAAGAAAGAATGAAGCAAACGGATGGGAATGTAGGCTGATGGCAGGATGGAGTATCAATAAAGCGGTATAGGCTACATATTTTTAAGAATTTCCTTAAGCAGCATTTTAACACAAATAAGTAAAAAGAAATTTCTGAGTTAACTCAGAAATTTGTTATTCCAGTTGCCAAACGGTAACCTCAAACTCCTGGTTAGACAGGATCATCCAGACAAAAATGAATCTGAAGGATTCTTAAGTGTCATTTTAAGTACCTTCCTGACACATTTATATTTCTATAACATGCACATACTCAGAAGCAGCAAGAA
This sequence comes from Coracopsis vasa, assembly GCA_026283785.1. Classification (NCBI taxonomy): domain Eukaryota; kingdom Metazoa; phylum Chordata; class Aves; order Psittaciformes; family Psittacidae; genus Coracopsis; species Coracopsis vasa. Next base: position 31,906 of record JANHGB010045283.1, on the reverse strand, counting down.
CCACATAGGCTGCTCTACTAGTAAAGCAACAGTTTAAAACACATTCCTAGAGATATAGTAGTAAACATGTCACAGTACATTTCAAGGTTTTTGTTTAGAAGCTGCGTACCTACCTGCATTATACACATTCTGTATAGAATTTGGAAAGTAAACAATGGGAAGAGCCTGGCAAGTGACTTCGTGCTTTCCACCTGAATCTCACTGTACCGACCACCATAGTTTTCCTTGGCATGATCTAGCCAGTTTGTCACGCCTCCACTAAAGTAGCGGTATCGCACACAGGATGTTTTCAGTGCACTAACAATTACCCCAAAAGTCGTCAGCAGGGAACTGTCTGCAAACAATCAAACACATTACACATTGGAATGTTTTTACTTACAGCTAAAACCAACAAGACAAAATACTGGGAGGGAAATACAACCTGATATATTCACTTTTATGTCATTTTGGGGAGAGGGAAAGCAATGAAAGACTGGATTTGTTCCAAAACATTCTTTGGAAGACAGTTGGTTCACAACCCAACTGTACATAAACAATCTAGCCCAGCATCCACAGAGCAAAATGCCTTTTGTTACTAGTTATTTAACACAGCACAACAATCTGTTGCTGTGCTTGAGCAGGTAAGTATTGATTTGCTTAGCTTTTGCTTTCTATTGATTGAATGAGGTTAGTTTTCAATTCAAGACAGTACTGATGTACTGCATATCTGCTAAATTCCAACAGCAAGAGAAGGGTAGTAGTCAAGTGAGAAAGAAAGGGAGCTCAAAAGACAGCTGATGGGATAAGAGAACTTTCACGGATGCATTTCACAGTCAGAAATACTGTCTCAGAACTTCCAAGTACCATGCTGCGGCAGAGAAGAAATTTCCAATCTAGTATTTGGCATATTAAAACTTGCTCACTGGTTACTGGGTTCACGAATTGCTAACTTGGTTCTCTGACTCAGAGGAAATAGAAGTAAAATGAGGATAAAACCATTAGCTTCAGGCTTGGGAATGCAGATTCATTTAACTTTGGTAAGTTGCCATCCATGCAAATAAGGATTACAGCACTTCTCTGCTTTTCTGAGTGTTGAAGCACTACAATAACTTGCATATCTATAAATAAATGCTTTCTAAAAAACTAAGGTGAACTGAGACTGCAGAGTGAAAATGTCCCCCTACTATCTCTGTGGAAATAATTTTCTGGAAATATCAATTGATACCTATTGGAAACACTTGCTCTTAAGTATTTATTAGATAACCTAACATTTAAAACTCTCTGGCTGTTTAGCTTTAACCTGTAGACTATTTGCACTATTGAATAAAATCTGAAATAGCATATCAAAGCTTGCAAACACTGAGAGTTAGTACAGTTTTTATTCTTCTGCATGACTGTACTAGAAAGCTGTTATCACTTATTGTAAGTGATGTTTAAGTTTAGGATCTAGACTATTTCAAGGCCAAATCTGATGACCAAAAGAAAAATCTGCAGACTTCCAGAGTTAGTTGGCTGAGAAGCTGACCAGAAAACAAGTGGGATTTGGGGTTCTTGTCAAAGCAGAGTTATTTTCAAAAGTAAAAAAAAAAAAAAGTAGCAGAAAAGCCAGCATCAGCTCAACTCATTGGTAGAACTAGTAATTACATGGTTTGGGTCAGAGAAGTGATAATCTTTTGCTTTGCCTTATACTAGAGGTTGGACATTCACAAGGAAGAAATGAAAAGCAGTAATGTGATGATTCTCCTCTACAAGGGTTTGAACACAGCTAGTGTGGAAATCAGGAGATGCACAGAGCACTATATCACAGGCAGCGCAGCAAACCAACAACAATCTGACCTAGACTCAATGATGGTCACGGCCATCTCTTTCCTTTGGAATGGAGGATGATGAGCAGACTCTTCTTTCTTACACTCACTGAAAAAAAACTAAATTAGGCAAAAAAATCCTGACAGTTCCCTGCCTTTCCTAATGGATCAGCTGAGGCCCTCTTTAATGTAATTTCAGTCAACTACTAAGGAAACATTATTTTGTATGTGGCAAAATAGACAAATACATTATTTGTCTCATGTTTCTTAGCATGGAATTCCAGCAGATTATAAAATCTAGTAAACCTAGTTCTAGTTTCTAGAAGATAAAGCTGCTTGAAATTTCAGTTCAAAAAGCAACTTGAATGATACATAGGCCTAATTGATATCAAAAGGATTTTGACAATGATGTAGTTAAAATAAGTATCTGATCCTTTCTTTAAAAGGAAATAAGTAAATCTCACACAACTCCATATTGGTAAATTCTTCAGGATACAAATCGGATCAGCTAGTAAGAGACATGTTTAAAAGTACATTTGTTTCACTGCACTTTGTGTAAATCAACATCATAAACTCTATACTTCTATTTCTAGTATTTTCTTAAAAAATATAAAAAAATATCCATCTGTATAGATGTTAAATTGCAACTTTCAGAAAGTGATTTTCCTTTTCCTTTATACTTCAGCCCTTGGCTCTAATGTTCTGCTACTTTGACCTTGATCTAATCATGAATATCTATGCCCCTTAATTGCAATAAAAAGCCTACATTGCACCCTAGATGGTAGATATGAGGTTTTTTCCTCATCTCTGGTCACCTGCCAGTCCTCAAAATTATAGCAGTGGAAAGAAATGCAAATGAAGTCCACGCTTGACAGCTAAACATAATTGAATGTATGATCTGAACTATTTGAAGAGTTACTTTAAAATAAAAAAGGCAGCTTATATTAAAATAATTTAAGGTTACCTATAGATTTGAATTACAGTTTTGAAGAATTTCCAATTTCATAATCACACTGAAAGGTATAAAATATATTGTCTTTTATTTTGACTAAGGAGATAAGCTTTACAGAGATTAGCATTCTGCAAAGACTTGCAAAATATATGATAAATCAACACACATCGGGAAAAACACCTGATACAAAAAAAAATCTGCTAGCTTTGTTGATGGCTAAGGTAGACGTGATCTACAAATTTATGTCATTTCATTTAGCAGAATTAAACTAGTTAGATGATAAACTTCAGATTTAGTCCATATGAAATAGTCCAGTTCAGGGATTGATACTAACAAATCTTTTCACCCACTCAGGTTGTAAAACCTGTAGTGAGTCCCAGTGAGCCAGCCAGCCACCATTCTCTCCATAAGAAGCTAGCTAATTTGAAGTTAGTCTTTGCAGACCTCAGCTGCATATCATCAAGAGGTTTGGGGGGCACTGTAGAGGAAATGCATTTCTTTGGCTCTATTTGTTTTGAATAAACCTCTCTAGTGATGTCATCACTATGATATTCCGAGGCACTGGATTTATGTGTTCATTCCCTTACTGCTATTTTTGGTTTTTTGCTAAGGATATATTTATAATAAAAGTACTGAAATAACAACTTGCATTAAGTTTCTGGCTTCTACTGTGAAAAGAATAGCAAGGTTTGGGTATTTACAGCCTTATTCAAGTCACCTAGGCTCCACTTACATTCCTGTGCTTGATCAATGGAGCGGGGTAGCAGGCAGCAAAAGGTTTAGGAGAGCTCAGGTACTGATTGCTGAGGCCACAGAAGTGTAAGAATTTCTGGTTTAAAATACATATGCTGCATAGGAACTATTTACAGCTATCCAGTGTTTCTAGTTATTTTCAAATGTATAAAACCTCGATGTTGTATAAGCAAGCACACTGAAATAGAAATAGCAGTAAGCATCAGATGTTCTGCAAGATAAATGCATTATAAAACTACATTGCTACTATTGCTTATTCCTGTTTAGCTGACTAATCACACTGCTTGGGTGCCCAGATGCAGGTTCAGCTGAAGCAATGGAACACACCTAAGGGAGCATGCTTGGCACCTTAGCATGGGTGCAAACTCTGCTTTGGCATTGGGCAAAGGTTGAACCAAACATGACAAAGTAAAGTCTACCAGCAATTTGCATATTATACCTCTTCCTGCATATGCAAATACTTTGGCATGACAGAAAACATATAAAAGTTTACCACAGACTGTTTTCCACTTTTGTCAGCCTACCCAGATTCTCCAAGTCTATCTTTACAGAGCATGGATGCTCTCTTACACACAGACTCTGTAGAGCTAAAACCCAAGTATCTCCAAACAAACAGGGCAGTGTTGTGCAAAAACTTGTTTAGATATGCAAGTTGATCTCTAAAGGTATTTCCTAAGATATATTTGCCTCTTACCTGCTTTGGGTTTGTAAATCATTTCACCTCGCACCATGTGAATTGTGATTATAGCCATAAGCACCGACACAAATGGGATAAGAAAACCAAGGTTTCTGGCCACAGATTGCTGGATATAAGAAATGCTGACAAAGACAACTGCTGAATTTAAGTTAACCAGCCAATAAAACCTAGTACACACAGACAAGAGAGAGAAGAGTGGAGAGGATGAATAATACAAGGCCTTTACAGAAGATTAAAACATTACATTAAAGGCATGGTAAGTATAGGAAGCACAGACAGTGTCAGTACCTTGAACACATTGACACAACAATTAACATCAAATTTCACTTGGATGTCTAGGCTCCAAGAGGCATATTATTAAAGTAACTGTATTAAGGCAGTAAAGATGAACAAATTATCAGTCTAGTACTGCAAATATTCTTGTGGCTCAGACTAATGAAACACATCAACATTTACCATTTACACATTTAATACCTGCATTTTTTGCTTCAGATTCAACTGGCTTGCAGACTTAACTTTTGAAACTTTAAATTAAGAATTTTAACTTTGAATAAACTTGCACCTTCCAAGTTGGCTTTAAAGATGTCTATTGGGTTTGCATGGTGCAGTTTTTGGTAGCAGCAGGGCTATAGATTAGCAAAAATGGTTTAAAAGTGAAATACACATTGATACATAATTATACAGCTTAAAACATACTGCCTGAGAAGCAAAGCTTGTTTTCTTGTCTGATGTAACTTCTGCCTCACATATGCTATTTGGACTCAAGTATTTATGTCTCCTAATTCATCTAGAATTTCCTTCTCAACAATAAAAGAAAAAACTTTGATGCATTGTAACAGACCAGCTACCCCACAACAACCCAAGCCCGAAGCTTTCCAGCTTGATCCCCTCTAAACTCCAAATGAGTGGGTAGGGCAGGAGCTAAGTATCAGCTACAATTGCAGCTCCCTGTATCAGCAATCCCAGCAAAGTGTTTGGAGATGAAATCCCAAGAGGAGGATTGCAAGTCTCTCTTGACACTCAAGAGACTTCCTCAACCACATTTCATTAAATTTAAATTATTTCTAGGTGGTCTGCCATAATTGCCAAGACAAACTATAGTCATATTTTAAGCTACAGTATTGAGCTACTGCTATACTCCTTCCACATGTTCTGACATTGCCCATTACAACACATCTAGCTAGTGCCAAGAGATGAAAAACTTTATGATGACAGAAGTACAGACCTTGGTAATGCTTCTCAGGTCTGTTCAGTTACAAAGATAACACTCTTTCACCCTGCTAAGGGATGGGAGATGACAGGGCTGTGCAGAAGTAGGCATGGGAACATGCTTATGCTGCTTGCCTCACAGGACCCAGGGCAAGTGACAGTAGAAAAAGGATTACTCCATCAGGGCAAAGTCAGTGGTGCCAAGAGCCACGCAGCAGTAGCAACCTTGGAAACAGCAAGGACACGCACAGTGGTGAACTCTCTTGCTTCACACATTTCTCTGAAGTCACACCAAGACATGTCTGAACTTCCAGACCAATTACTGTTTCCTTTAAGTAACTTACATTTTCAGGAAATGATACTCATCAGAATCATAGACTTTTCCCCTCCACTGAAAGCAGCCTCTAGGCACTAGTGATGATGTTATGGTTGAAAGGGTTTTGTACATGGGCGTGTTGACCTCTGTTCAGCTAAAGTTTTGAAACAATTCCTAACGGACAATTTTAAAGGTAGAAGTTAAAGTTTCTATTTTCCAAATTTCTAAAGAAGTGTGGCTGAGCTACCTGAAGTCCTAATGCTCTTCATGACTCTATGATTGTTTCAGTGGAAGTAGGAACTTCCAAAGGAAACCCTTAAGTACAGGAGAGCACTTTTGTTTTTCACCATCATAAAGCAAAGTACTGAAATGTAAGGCTCCTGTCTTCTTACAGAAATGGGAATAGAAACCACCACCATGTTTGAGCAATCCCTATGGACCAAAGAAGAAAGATAAACTGACCTCAATGCACTCATTAGAATTTGGGGATTTGCTCATATTGTACTGATGGCAGCAGATCAGAACCTACAAAACCAGAAACACATGTTGCTAACTCTCATATACCACTGCTCTCTAATATTGCAGTATTTGGATGTGCTTTACATAAAGTGTCTTAGAGATCCCAGTAGGGCACAGATGAATTAAATAATCAAACTGACTATCATGTCCAACTTTTCAGGGAACAGCTCCTTCCTGGAAGATCAGCACTCTGAGGTCTCTGCATCGTAGAACCAGCTAGGTTGGAAAAGTCCTACAAATGCCAACGTGGGAGGTTCGTTTCAAGAATGAAGTCCAAATACAAACCTAAATACTATTGTGACATGCCCATAAAACCCTATTAATTTTATTATAGCATTTTATAGAAATGTATTCATTATGATAACTCAAGAAGTAACATCAAGGTGATGACATAAAGCATTGTTTATGTTTAAGTAAAAAATTTTAAATACTGTATAATGTAACAGTTGAAATGGACCTGTTGAATGAAACAACCCAAGATCAAGTAAAATATATTAAAAATATTCTAAAATTGATCTTTTGTCACTTTTAGGATTATTTTTGAAGACTCAGTAGATTTTCTGTCACTTGAAGTATTTGGTTTTATTTTTTAAGTATGCCTAGCTCTCACAATTTAAATTTTGATTTATCCAAACTCAGACCAGGATATTCCATGTGTGGACCAGTATCCAAGCTAAATCACAGCTTTGCAGAGGAGGATAAATTGTTTCAGAATCACTAAAACATGGAGTTCTCTGCAAAGACAAGGTGGGAGAAAAAGCCCCAAAGGGATAAAAAAACATTTTTAAAAGTCCAGGTAAAGTGTGTCCAGGATAACAGTGGAAACTGTAGTACGTGGAAAGACAGATTATTTAGAAGGGAGAGGAGAAGAAAGATACTACTGGTTCTATGTTCTCTGCATTTTGTTGGTTTTCTTTTTGCACAGCAGATAAATAAGGCAAGACTGAAAACTCTCTTCCCTCATCTGGATTGTACCCTTTGCTCCCATTCTCTGCTTCCATGGACAGAATTTATTTTTCCTACTGCAAAAATAGTACCAGATCATAACCTTAACATTAGAAAAGCAATAATCCTTAAGAAAACAATCCAGCAGAATCCAAGTCCCTTCTTCACTTAGCATTGGCATATTCTGTTTATTTAAAAGGTCAGGGTCATAGTTCATTCAAGGGGTTAGAAACAGGCCTTAGATGTGCAAAGCAACCTTCTTCAAGGATTTAATTAGACAACAGGCAATTACAGGTCCTTTTAGCCCAATCTTTAATCTTATAATTCTGATGTAAATAGAACTTGTTTAAAAACATAGACTCAAACTCACCAAGAGTTATTTGGTGTTAGTATATTATATTATTAAGAGTTTTTATATTATATTATTAAGAGTTATTATATCCTCATTTTATATTATTTTAAAATTCAATCCTGTGATAAGCATACTGCCAAAAAAAAAAAAAAAAGCTATTATATTCTGAGACATTTTAACAAGATTAAGAATGTTAAGAATGAAACCCCCAACAGCCCCTCCTTGGATGCCACTACAAAAAATTATTAATTTTTTTTTTTTTTTAATTGCACATGTGCCTTTCTTGATGCTTCCAAAGTCCCAAGAACTGACGCATTGGATTCCCCAAGGAATATTTTATTCTTATTGTATCTCCTTTGAAATCAACACTGAGAAATGTCACTTTGATTAAACACAATTCTGAATGGCTAAGACCACAGTACAATAAATTCTGCAGAGCTATCTTTCAGAACAACCGATTGCTCTCCAGTCTTAATCCCCCAGAGTCTTATTTAATCAAAATGATGTTGCTAATTAAGGATTAAAACTCAGAATAGAGTAAAAATGAAGGGCTTTTTTTTTTTTAACTTCCTCTTCTCTCTTATGGGCAGGTCAAGGAAGCAGAATCTACTCTAAGGAACTAAAGAGTCTCATCCACCTTTGGTAAAGCTGCTTATTCACTGAAGTTTGGATTTAATTCAAACCTCTGATATTAACTTAATTGGAGGAAAAAGAATAGCCAGGAATGCCATCCCCAAAGGAGGAAAGAACTGATTCACCAAGATCTTCACTGATTCTTCTGCACTGCATTTTTAATATACAAATGAGCTCAGTTATTATTTTAATAATCATGCATGTACAGGGAAAGGAGAGAAAGGAGTCAGTTTAGGGCTTATTTCACCCCACCTTAAAGCAGGAATCTGAAGGTTCCTTCCCACTATGACTTCTTTGATACTCACTCCACAGTCCAACCAGAAAGTACAAGTGAATGTATGCAGCACTCTGTATAGTGCTACAGAAGTGGTAAATAAAGGCAAACATAATAAAAAATGACTTCTCTGATGCAATGAAGGAGAGAAATACTTAATATGAAAAAATGCTGAATTTTAAGAACTGTTTGAGAATCAATTTTCCTCAAAGATTTCGTAAGAAAATTTAAATATTCAAACCAGAACACAAATGTGAAGTGGTTTATCTGGTGGTAAAACTTCATAGCAACAGAATTGAAGCAATACATCAGATCCCTATTCCTGAGATTAGCAGTTCCAGACTGCTAGCAATCCCTGGTTCCAACAAAACAGCAGACAACTACCATTGCCTGTCATTGCTAAAAATTTACTCTGACGTAAATTCTAATATCTCATTGAATTTTGACGCAGTTAGGGAGTAATAGCAAAATATCCTAAAGGGATAGCCAGGTTAAAGGTAGAAAACCGAATGTTGTTTTAACAGCAACTAGGTTGTCAAGTCTTTGAGCATTTGGACAAATCAGTTCATCCTTATTCTGTCTGAAGATTTCTGTAGGAGGCTAAGCTACATGATCATTTAGTGGCCCTAGGAAAAGGAAAAAAATTAGGAAAAGTTTTACAGAAGTTCTTGGAAATTCTTCCAAAATCTAAATGTTTTGTAGTTAAAACATGAAACACACCATCTATAAAATGCGTCTTGTAAGTCAGCAGTGAATTTCAAGGCATTGCTCTATGATTCCCAAAGATATTTAGCAAACAATTTACCAACCAGTTGAAAAAAGAAAGAAGTTCCTTTGGTCCACAGTCCTCAAGGCTGTATGCACTTAATGGACAAACTATAGCCCTTATGCCTCCTATTCCCAGACTAGCGGTGAGTAGTGCAAAGTAGAATACTATTTTCTGCTCTCTTTTGGTCAGTGTATGAAGAATATGTCGTCTGTCAATGTAAACATCTTCAAAGGGGAATGCCACAACAGGTAATAGTGCTGTGCCTGGAATTGGAAAAAAAAAATGTCATTTGAAATGGATTGTAATTTTAAAGCACTTATTTTGAAAAGACAGATGATAAATAAAAAATACATAATAAAGAAATGCAAAGAGGAAGAGTCTTAATTCTGACAATATTCTGGATGTCAATATATACAGTCAGCCAAGATCGCTAAGGGCCTCCAAGAAAGCAATCTTCCTCTGAAATGCTGGTAAGTATTCAGGTTCTTCGATCAACTGAAGATCTCACCCTGGAAACATAGCTCCTTTCACTGGCCTTCTCCACTGCCTGCATATAAAGGGCAGTAGCTCTCCACATGCTAGGGGGCATAAGTTAAAACATGTAACTTCACCTGACAGAACACTGATCAAATAAAAACCAACCAAAACCCACCCCATGGTGGTGTGTAGCCTTTTCTGCATCTTCTTTAAAACCCAGAATTATAATGGGAATCATAATTTAACACATAAATTCTCTAAACTTTTGAGGAAAGTTTTCTTTTTTTTTGCTGCAGCTTCATGGAAAATATACGATTTTCAGAAACTTTACTTATAGAAGCAGTGCCATGAATTGCATTTACCACCTCTAGCCTGCAAAGCAATTCTTTCAGATTTAATCAGCTAGAGAGTCTCCAAATTGTAACTGGAGACTAATCTCAAAATATATTGATGTGTCAACACCACCAACACTAGGAATGACTAAGACTATGACTGTGCAACTTCCTCCCAAAAAAATTCTAGTTAAAGCAATACCCAGAGAAATAAAATTCTGTTTGTGTCACCAATCTTCTTTAAGGTATGCATTGAAGGGACAAGTGGCAGAAGGAGGTTACAAACCAGAAGCCCATGGGAGAAACAGTGGAACATAATAGCAATCATTTTTCCAGGCTGCTTGCAAAATGGTTTTGCAATCAGCTCAAGAACATTACAAGAATTGCTCTGATTCTTTCTTTCCTTTGTTGCATGTTTAAACAACAACATGGCTGGCTATTTCAGAAATCAGACTTGCTTAAGATCAACTAGTCTGAGTAAACAGTATTTCTGTCAGCTTGGTTGAAGTTGACAGAATAACCACCAGCTGTGAGATGCACCAATTGCTACAGAACAGTCAGACTTACTATAGAGCAGAGCTTTTATGTCACAGATCTCCCAAATAACATGTTGGAAAGATTCAGACTGTGCTAACAGAAAGCAGACTCTCAATACAGGTATTGGGATACACCCTCTCTCCTTAAGACTGTTTGTACTGGTATATGCTTAAATACATCTTCCCAAGTTGTCCAAACAAACATTCATATACCTTTACATACAATAAAATCTTACTACTAACAGCTAGGAAGGACTTTCAAAACTCTCAAACTATCTCTCTGACCCAAGCCTCGCATTTGCACCAAACACTAATAACCTTAGATACTTGGTAAAGGGGACGAATTTTAGGAGTTGAGTGTCTGTGCTCTGAATAGCTAAGCTGCTTTAAAGCAGTCAAGTTTGTGCACTAACTATCCACCAGATACACATGCAAATGTACCTCAGTCTTCTTCAAAGCACTGCCTCACAAAAGTACATAGGCAAAAATACCGCATTGCATTTCATAGAGGAGAAAATAAGTAATTAGCTGTGAGAGTAAGTGGCCACAAGGCTGGGGAAAGCTATTAGATTTCAAACACAATGCTCAATAATGCATTTCTGCAACAGAGTTGCTAAAAGATGAAATAGTCCCTGGGGCGTCACCTACCTAGGAAGTGTAGAAACATGCAGATGCACACAAGTTTGATCCTCCCAACAAGGCATTCGGCAAGCCACCCAACCAGGACTGGCGTCAACATGGAGGTGCCTACAAAGCACATATTGACAATAGCCGCCTGGTAGTTGCAATAGCCAAGTTTAACAGTGCAGAAGAGGATCATGTTGCAGACAATGCCAAAGAACGTGAATCTCTCACACAGTTCCACCAGCAGCACACAAATAGCCTCTTGGAGTTTCTTCTGAGGTTGAGGGAGGTTTCCAGCATGATTGCTTCTTCCAGGTAACAGTTGTTGCTCCTTGTCAGCCGTGTGGTTCAAAAGTTGCTTCTCTTGCATATCCCTTCTGTCTGCATCAAGCATTCTTGTCTTTTTTGAGTAAAACTGTGTAGAGCAGTCTAAGTTACAGGTATACTTCTGTTCTCCTCTGCTGCAATTAGCAAACTGGTAAGACTCTCCCTTTGAATTCCACACTTCACTACTACAATTTCTTAAGGCAACTGTCACTTTTGTGACATTACTTATAGGATTAGAGTATTAAAAAATAAAGTAAAATATAAGAGGTCTGTCAGCATTTCACTTTCTGAGTTTAATGATACTCAAAAACTCAATCAGTTTATTTAATTAGTACATTTGGGGGTGAACAAGATTTTTCCCCAGAATTACATTACCTATTAAATTATGTGAAACCAATACTGTATGTGCAACTCTATCCATATGTTACAGATAAAGGTTTAAATACCCATGGAAGCTAACATTTTCAGCAAAATTCAAATAATAGATCAAGGAAATAATTTGCTTATAATAGTCTGATACTTTTCTTAGGCAACAAGTGAAAAATTACAAGCAAAGATAAAGAGAAGGATTTTTTTTTTTTTGAGGTTAGTACCTAATCACTATTATATTTCTTGTTATTTTTGGTTGAATTTCAGATAAAGTTAATTATAAAAATAAGTAATGCTACTACATTTAAGTTGGAAAAGAAGTTTTAAAAGGAAGTTAACAAGAAAGAAAAAAAAAAATGAAAAAAGCAATCTAAACCAGAACCATTCCTTTAGCCAGATATTGCACCATAGCTACAATGCATCATAAGGGTCAAGGGCACAGATGATGTGTTCTCTCATATCAACCAAAAGCAATTACAAGCTTAAAAGAAAATCAGGAAGAACCCAACTTACAGTACTTTATAACACTCCTGACACTTTATCCACATAGAAGTTTGCTGATTTCCCTGATTAGGTCCTCCATTTTGTGGAGCTCATTAAGATCACTAACACCTGTTCAAAATACTTCCAACTAAGAATGAGAAGCATTCTGCATTTATTTTTCAAAAATGTAAATGCATACACATGTTACAAGGCAGTGGTAAATCAGATCTGCTTCTTTAAATAGACCTCTCAGTGCTTATGAGAGCATTTTTTGAGGCATAAGCTCTGTTGTTTGTTTCCATCTGTCCATATAACTACTTAAATTTTACCTCTTTGGATCTATTTAGTAGTGAGAACTCCTACATCCCAAAACAGATGCACAATGGTGTATAACCAGTATGGATAAAGATAGATTCCAAGATTACATCCCTTCTTCACCCACCCTTGCTAAAAAAAAAAGAAAGCAACTGTGATTCAAACACAAAGCCCATAGTCTCTGAAACTTAAATCTAAGTAGTAACAGATTACTTCCCAAAATAATTCTAAAATAGATATTTTTTAATTTAGTCTGAGTTTTTGCTTTAGACTAGCATAGCAAAAAACTAATAGCTTTCACAGAAGTCCGGTTGCGGATGCAAATGGCTGTGACTTGTAGCATGCCAAGAGCTATTCCTGTCTTCTGATCTGCAGTAGCTAAAAAGATTTTCATTTCGATGAACCAACCAGAGAAATCCAAACTAGAAATCACTTTTAACTCAATTAACTTCTCCATCAAAGCCTAATGAAGCCAATCCCAAAATCATAACAGGACAGACAATAGTATTTTAACTAAAAGGCACATATAACTTCTGCTGTTTGAAGTATCTCTAACTGTTCATGAGGGAAACAATCATTTGTGTTTTTTAAGGAAATACAACTGTATTTTAGCATCAGATAGAAAACATCAGTATACATACACTCTTGCTCCTCTAGCCATTTTAATATAAAATAGTCTGTTTTCCTACAAATTATTTTTCTTTTAAGAGTGTAAAGTTTACCTGTTTTGATGGATGCTAGCAAATCAAAGTGAATCATATCATGGCAACTGGTAAAGACAGCAGGGTTACTAGCTGAGATGGCTATCTCTTAGACCTCATGTGTTTTCATTTACCCTAATTTTGGGTTACAAGCTAGGGAAAACGAATAATTAACTGAACCTTACAAATGCCATAGAAAGTAGGAGGAGGGCTTTTGAATTGCCTTTCAGGTGACTAATATGGGTGCGGTGGTTATGATAGTCACAGATCATAATCAGTACCTGAGTTAACATGCTCAATGCTAAGAGGATATGCAACTTCATATAACAATATGATCCTTATTGATTTATTTTTAATCACTTTAGCAGCAATTCTAGGTGGTCTATCTAATTACTTGACGTGGTTTTAGATGAATTCCAGTTTAATCACCCGGCATTCATTTGCCCTATTCTTGATACACAAGGTAGTAAGATTGCATAATGCCTGATAAAAAACTCTATTATTTGTATTAACATATGTAGAGCTTTATAGATATACTGAAGCAGCTAGAAACTAGCTGCACCAAATAATGGCTATTTCAAAATCCTGCCCTTCTGGCAGCACCTCTAAATGCCAGTAAGGACTTTTTTTAAACAAATCTTTAAAGGATAGCTTTCAAAATGGGACAGTCAGATCTTGGAGAGAAGTTTACAAAAATACTTGCTGTCACAAGACAATGTGAGCTCACTAGAGGTCTGGACATTAATAAATGACTTGCTATTTGGTGCCCTGTCACCCAAGGTAGAAGATTACTTCTACACATGCTGGAACTCTAAATTTTCATTAGTCAAGTTGCTTAAATTGGACCATTGGGAACTGAAATTTTCTCCTAATATTCTCTGACAAGTGATAGCGGTCAGGTTTTTTATTATGGGGGTAGTTTATTGAAATTGAAGAGGCAGAACTCAGTGTCCAGCACACCAGTTCCTCTGGTTAAAAGGTAGTAGCGGCTCTACACCTCTGTTCATGTTCTGGAAAGGTCAGTCTCTCTAATGTTTTTTGTAAATTTAATTCAGTTTTACTCTTTACTCTTACTCTTTGAAAGAATATGTGAGAGGTGTTACTCTTCATCATAGCAGCAGCTGTGGTTCCTGCTAAATATCTAGGGCAAAACCATAATTGACATGGACAAGACTGACAATCCAACACAACAATTTTTACACTGTAAATAAAAAATTTCATGGGTCATATATTTCTAGTTAGCACCAGGACTTCCATTAACTTGCATGGGTTGAGATGTTGGCTCAGTGACCACTGACCTGAGGACTGCAGTTTCAAAGTCAGAAGAAAGGCAGAGCAAAACAGCTCTGGGTGAGAGCTTGCCAAACAGGGGCAAAAATGCCTGGGGTTTGCTGCCGGATGGTGTAAAAGCAGGTCCAGGGGGGTAGGTTGAGCAGGCAGCCACAGTAAAGGAACACAGCTCAAAGCTGGATGACAGAAAAGGAGAAAGAAAGAAAGAAAATGCTGCAAAGACAAGTCTGGAAGAATGCTTCTGTCCCTAAGTGTCTTGCTACAGCTCCAGGTGACTAATTAGAAGAGTTACAAGGCTAGTGACAGAAAAAGGAGATGTGGTAAAAGCACAGGCTAAGACGAGACTTCATGCTTTTCAAAATCACAACTTTAATTTACTTCTTTTATGCATATGCGAAATGTTCAATTTAACACAAAATAGCAGATACCAAACCAAGTTTGATCCCTTCAGGATGCCCTTCAGCAAGGGCAGCTTACCACTGCTTTCTGCAAGTACTGCACATGGCTGCATTTGTCTAGCACAGCGTGTAGCCTGAGGGAAAGGGTCAGACACTGGCATTAGGCATATTCTTCTCTCTTTTTTTGTCTTCCTTGCAGTTATATCTATTCAGTGGAAAAAATCAACAAATGCAAATTACCAGTCTTTAGAGGCATAAAAAATATGTACTAGCTGTGATCTTGTACAGGCTGGAGATGACCTGCCACTTGTGAATGTGCTTCACAGGACTTCAAGATAGCTCTAAGGACAGAGTTTAATTGTAGAACAGGTAGAGGTTCATATTAAAAAAAAAAAAATAGATTTAACTTCTAGTACAATCTTTGTCTTTTTCTGTCAATTTTGGGTTTTTTTTTCCTTCCTTTCTTCATCTTTAGGTATCACTGCGGACAATGTGTTATTTCCTGAGTCCTATATCCTATAATGAAACTTCTTCTATTTAAAATGTTACCTCAGACAACATTTTAGTGATTTTTGCACTGCCTGTCACTGCAGTCTCAGGGATCTCTGGCTGCTGAGCAGATAGCCTTGAATCAGAACTGGGACAGAATATGACAGTGCTGCTTTTGGAGTTCACAGCATTTGCAACCTGTATTTGATGCTTTTGCAGAACTGTAGTAAAAATATTAACTAATATTTGTCTAATACATACAGAAGAACACCTACATGCAAAACTCAAGTTCTCTGTGAATCATGTGAAAGGTCAATTAAGAAACTGAAATGTAGTCATTGGGAGGTTGAGAAATCTTTTTTGTAGAATCTATTAGATTAGCATATCTACTTAAATTGTACTATATTCTATAAAGATCTACTAGATGTTACAAAAGTATATTTGAAGACTGAAAAAGAGCATTTACGAAATAAACAGTTATTAAAAATACTCATTATATGAGGAATTCTCTGGGAAGTTCTGGAACTGTGTTGCCACATCATGTTTGAATAATTTTATCCTCCCTTTAGCAAGTATTCTTTCAAAACCTTCCACACTTTAGCTAGATGTAAGTGGGAACCTTACCCCAGTTCTGCCTTGCAGCAGGATACATGTAATATCTGTCTTGTTCTATGACAACATTTGTCTGTGAAAGTGCAGGACCAGGGTAAGACTTTTAATTTAGGGGAAAACCTGTGTTTTAGGAAGTATATTTGGGTTTTGTTTGTTGTGTATTCATAGTTAAAAATTATGTGAGAAAGCCATTTTCTTCTTCACTCTACCAAAAGGTAACATACCAAGAAAGGGAATCAAATCCCTCTATCAAGAATGCCCAAGAAGTCCCAGTGGAAAGTGCAGACAGGAACTCTTCTGCAAAAAACTTTCTTTTCTCTGCTTCTCCTACAAAAACCTGCTGTAGTCATTTCTCCCAGAGTCCTACTTTTTCCCTAGTGTAATATTTTTCTCTCTTTCCACTATTCAAACAGGGAGTTTGGCTAAAGCACAGAACTGACAGGAAGCAAAACTTCTACAGCTTTTCCACTGTACCAAAGCAAGCACAAGTAGAAGAAAGTACAAGACATGGACGTACTGAAGTGAGTCCAGTGAATAGCTACGAGGATGATGAGGGGACTAAAGCACCTCACATGTGGACAGAGGCTGAGAGACCTGGAACTGTTCAGCCTGGAGAAGAGAGGCATCAGGAGGATCTTATCAATATACGTAAATACCTGAGAGAAGGGTGCAAAGAGGACAGAGAGACAGCCTTTTTTTCAGTGGTGCCCAGTCACAGGACAAGAGGCAATGGGCACAAACTGAAACACAGGAAACAAAATTCAAACATAAGTAAAAAAATCTGGAGTTGTCAAACACTTGAAAAGGTTGCACAGAGAGGCTGTGGAGTATCCATCCTTGGAGGTATTCAAAACCCACAGTGCTGAGCAACCCATTTAGGTGACTGTGCTGTGAGCAGGTGTGGTGGACTTGGCAATCACCAGAGGTGCATTCTAACCTCAACCATTATGTGATTTTGAGCACCAACGGTAAATACTTTGCCAAAGCAGAATCTAAGCAAAAAAATGATAGAGGGAAAAAGAAGTTTCTTGCCCAGTTACTGGGTATGGCCTGTATGAGTGAGAAAGGTTTGCTAATTTACTTCTAGAATTTCCTTTTCAGGGGGATGGTTTTAAAATTGCTGACCCTCAAACGTTTGCTATAACTGAGAATTAATCTAGCATGATTACCCTGTTCCTTCAAACCTCACATGTTTTATTTTGGAGATTTTATTCAAACATACAGAATTATCTATGCTAAGCAGTTTTTCATACGTTCTAAGGCGTTTGTCTTATTGCACCTAGCTGACAGTTTTATAATTCAGGAGTAATTGAATTGCAATTATTTTTCATTATGCATGGTATGGTTTTACATCACGTTGTTGGCAGATATTCTTTATGATGTCATTTGGTCTAATGGGAATATTAGAAGTAGCTCTATCATATAGAACGATGGCTTTTTTGTGTCATGTTATAGTTTGTAGATGGCACTCAGGTTATTTTCTTCTGACATATAGATTTTTAGGTAGAGACTGAAATGAGATTCTAAAGCAGGGTTCACAATTGAGACAATATTATCTGTACATCCAAGATGATTTCAGCTATTCTCCCATAGTGACAGTTCATTTATATTCAAGTCCATTTAGCAGACTGTGGTTAGTATTCTAAAATACATATATAAGTACTATGTGATGGCAGTGTTTCTACTGTAAATTCATCCCTGATCCAACTTAACTGATTTCAGAGAAGCCATGAAAATATGTCAGCATCTTTTTTAGAAGCCAATATTCATCAGGACAGGGGATTGACAGTAGATCTCCCACCTCACTGAAGAGCTTTCCAACCACTGCAGTGCCCAGATAGTCTTTTAATCTCTCCTGCTGGAGCTGTAACGCATTGTGTAAAGCTTTATGAGCTGTAGGGAAGCTAACTTTGTAACCTAGAGATTAGGGCTGTTCCCCCGGAATTCGGGGCAGAGCAAATTCAAGACTCTATGTCAATGAATAGTTAATTATGTTTACAAAATAGGTAGTCCTCAACAGACAGGAGTGAGAAAGCTCTACCTGAGAAAAGCACAGTTAGGCACACTGGATGTAGGAGAATGGCAGAAAATGGGAGCTGAATGTTAGAGCCAGCAGAGCATGCTTTTACAAGGGGAAAAAGAATACCTTAAGGTTTTCAGTTTTGTCCACAAAATAGTATTTGGAATCTCATGAATTTTCCTGGGATAGGTCAACGATCATAGGAAATTCAGATCATCTGAATTTCCATATAAATTCTCACAGTTGACTGAATAAAAGTTGAAAACAGAAAATTTCAGATATTTTCTTGAAACCTATTTTATTTTGCTCATCTGTTCATTCATATTTCCACCTTGTAAACTGGTACAAGAAAGAGTGTAACATAACTATTTATTCAGCTGCAAACTTAAATGTCCACAGCTGAAAAATGTATGAGTTCCTAGAAACCCTTTCTACAGTACCTTGTTTGGCTTGATTGAGGGAGAAACTGGCAGAAATGAAAATGCTTCTCCTTGTAATTGACAATGTTTTGTCATTAAAATTTGATTTTTAATGGAGTTTTTAGTCTTTATGAAAGGTATCAGCGTTGCCAGCAGGTCAAGCAATGCGATCCTTCCACTCTACTTGGCACTGATGAGGGGATGTTTAGAGTACTGTGCACACTGTACTCTTATTGTTAGCAATTTGCCTAAATGCATGAAACTGAAGTTATACTCCTAGTCTGGGCATACGTACAGTAGAACTGTTTCAAAATTAGCTCTTATTCTTCCAGTAAAGACAGGCAGGTTGAAATTTTGTACCAACCATGATTCAAACATAGATGAGTTTTTTGCTAGGGGTTTCAGGATTTGTCTTCTAGAGGTGGATCTCTGAACTGAGCCTGTGAGTCTGAACAGGTATGGTCAAGTCTGGATCCTGATGTGACCTCCAAAGTGCAGCTACTTCTTTAATATTTCTTTTATGTTTGACATTTAATATAAAAGCCACATGCTTCTTCAAAGGTTAGAAGCCACATGTTGCTTTTCTTTTCCTCTGGAACACAACTCTGTTAGGGCATCTATGTCACCTGCATTTAAGTACTGTAATGACCTTTGAGTGGTATCCCAGCACACCGAATAAGCTAGCTTCCAAATGTCAGCTCAGTAGCACATAGGAACTTTAGCAAAGGGCAGAATCCTTGGTCCAGATATGAGTCTCAGTGCAAGAATGGCTTGCCTTATCAGAAGTGCTCAGCATCTCCAGTCTTAACATCAACCCACAAAAGCGATGCTTAAAGAAAGGTATGGTATGTACTCAGACATCAATCTTTTGGGGCACCCTTACCTCCAGATTTCAACACAACCGAACTCAGCTGACTGAGTTTCACTAATGCTGTACTAAATACTGTCACCAAATCCATCTAATACTCTCTGCCTACAGTCCTTCAAAGAGATGCAATGGAGAGCTTAAGTACACTGTACACAGGCAAAAAGACAAGAAAACCTTGGATTCATTTATTTTCTCTTTGGAAAAATGTTGCGTTTTGTGGGTTTTGATGCTGTTTTCTTTTTCTGGAGCAAAACAAAGTATTAAACCACTGCACAGCTTATAATAAAGTACCTTGAGTTGTCTCTAGATATGATAAGACAGCATGTATGCTACTGATTTATTACTGGAGACAAGACAGATTAGTGTCTGTTACATGTTTTAAGTGATTTCACTATCATTCCAAACAAAGCGTGCTTTTTATTAAAGGCAGTTCAGTTCCTTGCCTTAAAACCATCAATACATAGAAAAAAGAAGAGGGACAGCAGATACCAACTTAGTAGAGAGTAAAATCAGTATGTTGCTATAAAAAAATAATCTTTTTGAGAACATGTTTAAAGAATCATTATTGTAGAAACATGGTTTTAAAAGCCCACTGATACGCTCAGTAGAGGGTGCTCAGCTTCATCAAGAAGGTGCCTTTGAAAATCAATGCGCATTATACACTCAGAGGGTGGCTTGCTCTGATGACATGTGGGAGTAAGGAAATGCATTTTGTTAACATGTAAGTGGAGGCAACTTTCATATTTAATTTGTCTGGATGTCTTGCCATTGAACATGGCAGGTGAAAAAAACCCTGATAATTAACTTAAACATAGTGGATTAACTTTTTCAACTTCAGTTACTGTTTAACCTGACTGACTTTGACTGAAACAAATGAGAGACGGATCCCATAATCTGTTCCACTGATGGAACTGGTGGGTGCTGTGATATCTGTCCCTGGGTAGTGATGTCTTCAACTGCACAGGTTCATGAAAGAAGGTTTGCCCATGCCTCAAATGCTGAGATCAATACATCATGTAACTTTATAGCTGACTTCTGGGCCTCTGATGATGTGAATACACTTTTTCTTGACTACTTTTGGCAGTTTAAGGACATCACTCAATCTTAAAAAATATGGTTACTCCCACCTAAATTCCAGTCTATGAGACCTGAATTTCTATTTGGAAATATTGTTTTCGATTCCTGCTTAAAAAATACACTACACCCATTAACAGCTGTTACACCTGCTATTCAGCACTCATGCAGAATTCTTGTCATGTTCAATATCTGTCCATGCAGTCTTCAAATGCATGGAAGCAATTTAAGAGAATTAAACCTAGAATAATTATTATTGTTTATATTTGATAAATTTTTAAAATTAGGAGTTGTTGGTATTTAAATGCTGGACTTTAAATGTCAATCTTAACTGCTGGTGTATGAATTTCAGGCTAGGGATTACACAGTATTTAAAAACAATCCTCCTCCATTTTGAGACATGCAGTATATTACATTTTGAAAAATTCATTTTTTTTTCAGAGAGGTGTACTTGAATGTGTGATTCCAAAACAATATAATCAGACCAAATAGCTTTATCAAAGACAGCAATTCAAAGCTTTTAGTGCAAATGCATCACAAATGCTTACACTTAGAAATTCTCTTTCTAAGATGCTTCTGAGTGCTTACAGACTCTGCCATGATAGGTAAAAGAACAAAAATATCTTTGATGATTTAGCAGACAAAAGGGTAGTACTGAAAAAGAGATGAGAAAGAATGGGATGTGATACAGTGTTGAAAAATAATTGATATTGTTACAGAAGGAAAGGCTAAACTCAAAAAGAAAGACAGAGAGGAAATAATATGAAACACATTTGGTATTAGGTGCCCAAATTTTACAATTAGATACATAAGCGTTTGTAGATCAATAAAGTTTTGTCACATTCATACTACGCATTGACTTGAACCTACATTTGAGATTCTCAGCTTTCCTCCCTGTTGCTTTCTCTTTGACAGACTTTTTTAAGATTTAGATATAAAATCTCTTAGTGAGACATATATCAAGTAATTATATATGTGGCAGAAGAGATGAAGGTGAAGGAATGCAAACCAGGTTTTGGTTATCACACTAGGATCTGACAGGAAAAGAAAAGTAAAGGGACACTAATTTCGTCACCCAGCTCCTCTGGCCAGTTGGAATGGTAAAGAAGAAGGCCATGTGCCAAGCGATGCACACGGCCTACACTGTGCAACAATGATATAACCATATCATCAAAATGCTTGGCTCTCCAGGTGTAACAGTGGGCAACAATTTTGGAGGGAAGACCTCAGGTTGTAATAAGAAAAAGTCTGTAAGTGGCCCAAGAAATCAGTCTGTGAACATGCAAAAGGAACTGATACCTCAGCACCTTGCAGTTTTAGCAAGGATTATAATTAGGTTTTACTACCATGGTATCTCTCTATGTGCTATACAGTCCCTTCAGTTCCCCTTCCCAAACAAAATACCACAGATAAACTTGAGAGAACAGTAACACTTTAGGACAAGTACTTTAAAAATAATTTTGGATGACCTGTGCAAGTGTTCAGTCTTTTTTTTAACCTCCCAGATTGTGAATAATCTTTAAATAAAAAAATGAAAGCTGTTAATAATCTCAAAGCACAAGATGGACTTACTCTGGGGATAATTGCTGTGAAGTGAGAGTTTCTGTAAAACTCAGCTTTACTTTTTGCAGAGTGTGGAAAGCATAGAGTGGATGAAGTAGAGAGCTAGGGCTACAGACTACCACTAACCTAAGGAAATCAGGTTGGCTTCTACTTTTCCTTCCACTTTCCATCTTTTTTCTTTTGCTGTAATTCCCACTGCACCCTCTCCATTCCTCTGCCCCGCTGCTATTTTTACTTGCCTCCAATTTAACCTGGCCTTTATTTACTATTTTTATTCCTGCACACTCATTCCTCTGCAGAAAGCAGCAGGAACTGATATTTCTGTACTGTTATTCCTCTTCAGTCTGTTCCCAGACTCCTTTTTGTTATCACTACCTTTTTCTTCATTGTTCCTTTCTACAGTTTTGCTGCCTTTTGAAGGGGTTGGAGAGGTAAAGATGTAAACCAACAGAAGCTGGTGAGGACTTGTTTTTCTTAGAATATGCCATTTCTTTCAAAAATTGAGCAATTGCATTACTCGGGTCCAAATTAGTCATAATCCGACAGATTCACATTTGTCAGGCCAGACTCGTGCAAGACTTGCATGCTTTGCTATCCGCCACTCCCATGGATGCCTGCTGGCTGACTGCCTTCAAGTCAGGAGTGATAGATGAACCAGAGCCTACATCTCTTTAATCATCAACCAGGGCTGGGATCCTCAGGCCAGCAGCTGAACTTTGGAACAGCTGGAACACACCAGCATGGGTGCTTTCATCAATGAGAACCTAAAAATGATGGAGTCTTCTTCCAAAGCTGCCACAAGCACAAATTTGAATGACTACATCTATGAAGTTTAATTATTTTAATTTTTTTTAACCCTCTCTACACTGCAAGCTCACTGGGATAGTTGGGAAATGCAGTTTTCCTCCTCTGTGTTCAGTGTCCAGAGTTCTAGCAGCTTCTGATGCCAGAAGCACTAAAACCAGCAAAAAATGTGTGTAGTTGCTGGTTGTAGTTTGGCATGTACTTAGGAGCAAGGAGGGGATGCATTATGCTCTATGCAAAGGGAATCTTCTGAAGATGCAGGTGCTACAAATCCAACAATCCTTCCAGGGCATACAAACCTGAGATTTCAGAGAAATACATAGTTACTAAAATGCAGCCACATATACAGCATATTTGGCAAATGTTTCAAGGCATGAGGAAGGTACTTTTGGTTCCCTGATTTCAAGTTCACGTTCTGTAGAATATTGACCATGAGTTTATGTCTCCCAGATTACCATACCTCACTACATCAAAATAAACACTGAATTCAGATCGGTTCTTACATTAACTTATGGTTGATAGAGCATAACTTGACATAACTTGAGACATATAGAGTTATAACTCTCTAATATCTGAAGGGTGGCTATAGGGATGCTGGGGATGGACTATTCATTAGGGACTGTAGTGACAGGACAAGGGGTAATGGGTTAAAAATTAAACAGGGGAAGTTTAGATTGGATATAAGGAAGAAGTTCTTTACTGTTAGGGTGGTGAGGCACTGGAATGGGGACTTACTTAGTGTGTCATAAAGATGGAATTGCTGTTCTACTGCCAGATGACAATCTATAGTTCTCCTGTGTGGGAGCCTCAGAAAAAGCACTGTCCTCAGTGACTTGCATGAGCACCTGGGCCAGGTAAGAAAACTGACTTAGTTACTCAGATCAGCCTTTCCTGTAAGTGTCTTAGGAAGGAATCCAAGAGCCAGCATAGAACCTGCTCTCCCCCAACACCTATATTATTTTAAAACTGAGTCGAGGTAAAGAGCCAGGTATTCCTATAGTTCACATGGTCTGTTCAGTCCCTCAAAAATGTTGCTGAAAAGACTGTATTCCATAGTCTGTGTTTGTTTTTGTCAGTGATGATTCTGGTGTTGAACTGGATCTCAGGCTAGACAACAAGGTTAGTAAGCAATGACCCATCCTTAAAATACTGGTGACTTCCAAGAGCTTCCTCTGTAGCACCTTATGTACTACTGAAGTTTTGCCATCAGACTGTAATTTAAAAGTAATTGAAAAATATCCCTGCCATTCCCCTCTGTCCCCCCCCCCGCACCCGCTGCAGTATTGCAGGGCTGAGCAGTCAATTCATAACCAAAGGGCAGTACTAATGAAAAGGCATTAGTGTGATAAGTGGAAACGAAGTTGGCATGATGATAATCACTGTATAAATCACTAAAATAAATACATCAAAATGAGGAAAAGCTTTTATAAAGATCAATCATGACAATTAGTGTGAACCTGAGGATCTGTAAAACACAAGGATATATGTAAAATGCACCATGGGCAGTTAAATGGGTTTCTTAAAAATGGTTTTGCTTTTAGATGGCATAAAACTAGAGCTATAGATCCAAGTATTGCAGTCTTTGTGATTGAATTTTTCTCCCATGAAAGCACAAAATGACATGATAAAGTGGCGTATGCTTAATAATACTTCCAGTACATACTCAGCACAGCATCTGCTTCTAGGGGAAAATACGAATTTTGGTGAGTCAGAATCAGTTTTCAAACAGCAGCCAAGCCCATGACACAGAGTTTATACTTAGCCTCTCAATCTCTGTCAATTTGATTAGGTATAACTACTTAATATACTAGAATCATCCTGATGTCTATAAAGAGATATTTACAGATACTTGTTTCATTCACATTAAGGTAACTTCTGAGTGTCACTGGATGAAATGAGGCACCTACCTAACATTTAAAGATTTATCTTCTTAAGGATAAAAAAAGATAGGGAAGAAAGTCTGTTTCCCCCTTTTACCAAGCATTTAAGACTTAAAGAAAATAAGTCAATATATTATTTGATAGAAAAATGCAAAATATTTCTGAGCAGTAACTTGCTCTGTTTGGATCTACAAAAGTAACCTGAGCCCCAAGCGATGAGCTGCGCCCACAGGATTACATAGTACAGATTTAGGAAAATAAGGATTTTCCCTTCTTTTGTGTGACCCGGGTGTGCTAGGAAGGCTGTGTGTGGTGAGTTGACCGTGGCTGGACACCAGATGCCCACCGAAGCTGCTCTATCACACCCCCCCCACTTGAGAGAAAACAACAAAAGGCTCATGGGTCAAGGTAAGGAAGAGATCAGTGGCCAATTCACTGTAATGGGTGAAACAGACTTGCCTTGGGGAAATCAGTTTAATTTATTATCAGTATAATGAGAAATAAAACCAAATCCTAAACTCCTTCCACTCACCCCTTGCTTTTTTCTGGGCTTAACTTTACTCCCAGTTTCCCTACCTTCTCCCCCTCAGCAGTGCAGGAAGACAAGGAATGGGGGTTATGGTCTATTCATCACAAGTTGTCTGTCCTGCACAGTACCTTTCCTCCCCTTGTTAAATACGTTATCCCAGAGGCCAGTGGTGGGTCCAGCTTGGAGCCGGCTGGCATTTGCCCTGTCTGACATGGGGAAAGCTTCTAGCAGCTTCCCACAGTAGTGTCCCCCCTAACCCTCAAAACCTTGCAGTGCAAACCCAATGCACTATGTATGGTCTGGAGCAGCTGCAGTCTGGACAGGGAGCTGACCTGTGTTGTCTCTGAGGAAGGGTAGTAGGACTGTGTGTCTAAATTGCTCTATCTGTTATGAAGATAACATGTGTCCATGATGATTTTTCTTATGGCTGTGTTTTGTGTGTGTCAAAAGCTAAATATTTTCTGTAGCAGTAATGATACTTGGAGTTAACCCTTTGTGTCTGAACTGCTTTAGTGACACTGGTCGTTATAACCACCCTCTAGATGAAAGTAAGAACAATATCTGTATCCCCATTTTTAGGGTGTCAAATGCAACTCAAGTGACTGAGGAGATTTTACCAGTTCCATATTGACTCTTGAAGTCTAATGTCATCTGATGGCAAGTAAACCTTCATAGCTCAGAAACGCAGGGTAAGCAGTTCCACTGCTCCATGGTTTTCTTAAGTGGAGATTTAAGCTGCTTCTTGTGGGTTTACTTTTGAGGTGGGAGCTTCCTGCATTTCTATAGTAGGGTAACACTCAAAGGCTCACTCTGATTGAAGGTGGTCTCTTCTGTATAAGGTGCTGCACAGCCATGCCAGGGGCTTTCCCTCGCTTTCTTACAGATTAAATTTACGGAATGCTTGACTGTCCTGGACTTCCTTAGGGCTCTAAGTGCTGTTGTACGCCACCAAGCACCTCAGCAGTATTTAACAAGTGATTTATGATGGAGCAACCCCAACCTTGCCTCTTATGGATACGCACTGTGCATATACTTTCAAGAGAATAAATCCATCTATTTTACTCTTTCCAGTACATCAGTTCTAAAGGATAATTATTAATTACCTTCTTAGTGTATTCATACATGCGTGATTAATGTGTAAAGATTTTGCTTGTGAAATTTCAAGGCACTAGTTCAAATAATACAGCAAGAGCTTAAGACAAGGTTTTCTCTCGTGTTTTGATAGCTAAAGCATAGGAATAAAAAGCAGCTGTAGCCAGGCAATTGCTAGTTGTAGAAGAGCTGTAAAAGACAGAAAATTATTCCCCTAGAAGCTGTCTTTAATCAGCCTTTCTCCTTATTTCTTTTGATATGTCATTTTTAGCCTGCTTTATGTGATTGTGCCATACTCTGCCTTTCTCTGTTCTTCCTGAGTTTCAGTTAATACTGATGGTTAATGTATATATTTGAATGTATGTTAATGTATGTATTTGAAGTATGTATATTTGATTTTTGGTCTTCTTTTTTGGGCTTCTTGCTTCCTGGGATCATGGTCTTTCCCTCTCAAGAGTTCTTCCATCCCATGGTGGATGTGATAATTGTTGTGGAGAGCAATCCTTCTGCCAGGAGCTTGTTTCTGCCATAGAGCCTCTGCTTTGCTGCACAGACCACTGTTAAGTCCTTTAAAAACAAATGAGAGACAAATTTCAGAGCGCCATGTTCCAAACTTGACAATATCGGATAGGTCATGGTAGCTTTGTTTGGCAGCTAGTTAAATTGGATACTTCAGCACATCCCTAGATGTTAATGGTTAAATGTATTCATTGTTCCAACAAGGGCCCTATTCATAAGGAGACTATTCTCTGCTCGTTACGCATGCATAATTCCCATTAATGCTACTGAGGGTTAAGTGTGGATAGTGAGGGGGGGAGAGTGAGGCTTATGTTTACACATCCATGTTTGCACTCAGAGAAGAGGTTTTGTAACACATGAGGAATGACCATAGATCCCTTAACTTTAACGATCTTTAAATTGTGAGAATGGGGGGACAAAGTGACACTTGCACAAGTGACTACTACCTTGCATACCGTACTTCATCAATGGTAAGAAATATTACTCCAGTGCTGCTGTTATCTAATAATAGAGAAGCCTTTTGAAAGTAACTAAGTGCTTGGAAATGCAGGATTCTTATTTGAGTGGCAAAATAATGACCTAGAATCTTTAACTTCGGGAGCGAAGTTTTTCCAACTTTTGACTTGTGTTAATGGGGGTGATAAGATTTTGTGATTTATTATACAATATGGGTATTTTCCATAGAAACCCCTCAGATTAAGATTCCTCACTTTTAGGTGCACTTCAAAGTCGTGTAAAAGCCATAAAGAAGCTAAGCATCACCTAAGAAATCCTTTCAAGTTCCAGAAAGTGCTTGAACTGCTCAGGGGTTTGAAGTGCTCTGATCTCTGACATGGGTGACGTGCTAGGCTGGCAGTTTTTTGTTTTGTCACAAATCATCCATGCACATAGTGCAAAGGGACCCTGACAAAGTCATTTCACTTTTGAAAAAGGCTGCTTTTTTTTTTTCCATACCATTCTGTTTCCCATTCACATCTACATGTTTGCTTCCACTTTGTTCAGGTCTAAGTAGCAGGGCATTTGCATAGTCTTCCTTTTGTTCTCAGTAAATATGGAGTAAAATGAGCAAGATCCATGCTGTGAAATTAAAGCTCTTCTCCTGAGAGATCTTAAAGACTAAATCCTCACAAAAGGTACAGCAACATAGTGCCAAAGGAGCTAGTGTCCAGAACAGCTCTCCCTGGGTGTTTGTGCTAGGAAATGTGAATAAAGGGAGAGTAATCTGGTGAAAACTGGGTGTAATTAGAAAAATACACTGCTGAGAGCTGCTGAAAGAATAGAATAACAGAAAATAGTGCTGAAATGGACCAGAAGTGATCATCTGGTCTGTTCCGGCTACTTGTAATCAGGATAAGCTGTGTTTAAACCAGTGATAGAAGATCACAACCTTTTTAGGCTGTTTATTCCAGTGCTTTATTACCTTACTGCTTTGGGGTTTTTCCTATTGCAAAGCATAACTTGCTAAAATACAGGCCTTTTCCTGCACCTCCTATTCTTAACACCTTTCTCTTTGCAGTAACATTGATGGGTGTGGCAACTGCTCCGGTTTGTTCTGCCCTGAAACAGTGCTCTATGCATTTGCACTGATGACAGATGCAAGTGAATCCAGCCTAAGTTTGGGACACAAGCACCTGAAATGAATGAATTTAATTCAAGATGTGGTGACTCATTAAGCATCATGACTTTATTTTGTGTCTAAGCCAAAATAACACCTTTCATCCTCCTTTGTGAACTATAGATTATTGTGAAGAAAGAATTGTGTAGTAGTTGTATATAGCATGGGGATATCAAATTCCACCCTCATTAAAGCCAAATAACTAATTCACAGATTCGCCATGTAGTGGTAGAGGAGAGCATGCAGAAAAAGCACTTTTTAAGTGATCAAACTCTCAACAGCAGTGATGTTCAAAGTTGCTAGCGGAAAACTGCAGTGTTGTAGCACAACAGGATAGAGATACCTAAAGACATGAGGGTCACATGAAATAGAATGTCTCAGAGCTGGAAGGTGTCCCTGCCCGTGGCAGGGGGTTGGAACTGGATGAGCTTTAAGGTCCCCTCCAACCCAAACCAGTCTGTGATTCTATAATCTCAAATTTTCCAGGTAAAGAGTAGCTCTGGCCCTTAACCCTGTGTTCTTCAATGTGTAACACCTTTGGGGTGTCAATTCTTGAACAGTGTTTCATTGTTCCCCACTGATGTAGGGAAGTTATTCTTGCTTTGTGGCTGAAAAAACAAGGCTAAAATGTCAGGTTTATGTATGCTTACATCTCCAGGTAGACTTGATCTTGTTCCTCCAGCATTCCCCAAATAGCTACAGTCCAATACTCCGCTGTGAACAGTGTAGCAATACCTGGCATGATGCTGTGCTTGAATTCAGACCGTTCTCTGCTGCTTCCGGATGAGAGCTTGTGGCTTGCAACTCCAGAGCATGTATGTCTGTCTGTGAAATACTGTATGGCTATACTCCATGTGCCTTGTCCAGGGAGTCTCTCAGAGGATGAAATCTCAGACCCTTGCAACACAAGATGAATCATTTATTCAAAAGCACTGAACACCATGTGCTTGTCGGTTATCTTACATTTTCACATGGACAGTTGAAAGGAGAGTTGTAGTCAATCTGAAGGCAAGAGAACAAAGCATATGTAGAAACCCCACTCACTTCCCAGAACACAGTAGGGGTCTTGAAAAAAGAGGTTGAAGACCTTTATGTCAAAGGAAGGTTTTCAAATGCCTGCTGCAGGGAAGACTTTAGTATCCTGATCTTAGTTTTGAAGCCTGGGAAAAAATATATCTGTTAACATGCAGAGCAGCCCAAAGTTGTGTTTGGCTGAAGTATTGCACTTTCAGTTTCAAGCTGCAGTAATCAAATTTACTCTTCCTAACCTGCTTTGTCCTAGATATGTCAGGAAATATAAACATTTGCCTTCCCCAAAAAGCAGCTGTGATTAGGCTGTACCTGGTTGTGATCTGAAGCTCCCCCTTCTGCTGATCACAGACCTGTTGTACTCTTTGGCCTTCTCTGATAGAAATAAACCCCAACTGTGATGAAAAGTATTGATGTCATTTGTTGGCAGGACTGTTGGTGTAGATTTGGGAAGTTTATTCTAGAGTCACTATCACAGGTGCCGAAGCATTTAGTGGAGTAGCAAGGACAGAATAGGGCCAGCTTGTGTCAGTCTGGCTGCAGTTCTTATCCCAGCTTCCTTTCTAACTGCCTGCCTCAGGCCTTCCCAAATGTGGACTGACTGCAGCCAGTGCTGCCTGCCAGTGTGTAGAGCTGGCTTCAAACAGCTCTGTGACATGGTGGACTGCTCTGTCCATCTTGAATGGTTAGCTCAGAAGCATCAGTAGTGCTCTTTGTTTTAAATGGAATAACACAAGTGAGTACTGTAAATGGTGCCTTGTTTTAGTGATGTAAGGGAAGAAACATGATTTCTTAATTTATATAGTAGGTATATGGTATCAAAAGCAAAAATAGGCTCTAGGAGAACACTGAACACACAGCAAAAGATAGTCTCCACTAGGAATTGCTTGCAGTCTAAGCAAACAAATGAAAAGTAAGTATCCTTCTTGTACATTTGGGAAACCAAGTGTGGAGACTATGGAACTTACCTGACGTCAAACATACAGTTTAGTACCGCCAAACCTTAGAGCCCACCAAAGGTTTCCACACTGGTTTTTGAAAGCTTTTAGTCTGTATTCTTGGCTTAAAGGCTTTTGGAGCATCTTCCAACAGATCCTGCCTCTCCTCATTTTTTTGGGAAGCTGCATCTGTTTCAAAATCCATTATCCTGGCTCAAGATGTCCCAGCAAGATACAGGCCTTCCTGCTGAACATTATGTACTAAGCATCATGGGATGCATCATGTTGTGGCAAGCTCTGCTGCCTTCCAGGTTGGGGTATGTGGCTGATACCCAGAAATCAGGCAATGTCCCCTTCAGGTGGGATTTCATTGTGGGCCATCTTTAATCTTAATTCCAATTTGCTGCTGCCCTGAGCAAAGCACCAGCTGGAATCTGCTCCTGGTACAACCAGAATATTGTCCATAGTCTAAGTGGACAAAACAAAGGAAAGCAAAAACAAATGAGGAAGGGTAAAAAGCCATTCCCACTCCTGACTTTAGAAGAACCATGTGTGTTAGTGAAAACACTGTCATAGCCCTTCATTTCATGGGGGTCTAGGTTAGCTTGCTAATGGGTCTGTGCTGCTTTTTGGACCACTTAATACTGTTACCAGTTCCTCGATGTGTTTAGGGTTTTGACTTTTCATTGATTTTAACTGAATGTATGCAATTAAAAATCAGAAGTACTTGTCTGAAATCAAGTGCATGTCACTCTAAGGTAATGAAAGTGTTTCTAAATTCTTCGTAGGTTCATATTTCTGTTAGTTTTGACTTTCTTGTCATGGGAAGTTGTCTGGGGTTTCCTGGCTGTACTCTTGGAACAGGATTCACATGAGAGTGACCAAATTCCATTGAGTTCAGAGATAACTAAATCCCCACAGCAGCATGAAGCACAGCACAGGGTTGTGTCTTTAACTACAGTAGGTTTTTGTATGACTGTTGATGCTACTGGGTATCTCCATTGACATCAGGAGTGCTGAACAAAGCCCTCTGGTGCTACATACCTTGCCTTTTTCCTGCCCTGTGTGCAAAATATTGCTTGCTTACTCTAACATGGAAGAAGTGATTTGAGGATAAATCTGATTCAGCCTTTTATGATGGCTTGACTTCGTGAACGAAGATTTTGGGAAGGGCTTTACCCACGCTTACTTCAAGCGCGCTGATGACTAAAAAGGCCAATGTGGGATAGGCAAATCCGGTTGCAAAAAGCACAGTGAAAGGTGAAAAAGGCTGCTTGGTCATTCAGGATGCTGCCGAACGAGACTGTCATCTCCGGGGTCAGCCTCGAGCGACCAATGTCCTGAACCGCCTGCATGCAGGGTTGGGTCTGCGGCTCCCAGTGCACCTCATCACCTGCCGT
>JANHGB010045282.1:0-23174 GCA_026283785.1 Coracopsis vasa | reverse complement strand
GAATGGATTAAGCAGAATTACTTACTGCTATGCCAATTAAGGAGGAATTAATTACAACTTTGCCTCCTGTCCCTCTAAGGCTGCAAGTCTGTCTACCAAAACCAACCTGAATGTAGCTCAGTGGAGAGCTGCAAAAACTCAGGCAAATGCAGGTACTAAGAAGTCTTCCTCCTGCTGTATTCAAACCTCTCGCTGCAGTGGGGTGACTTAATGCAAGATCTTCTCTCTAGGCAAAAGCATTGCACAACTGAGCTGTTGTACTCCTTGGTGCTTCGATTCCCAGCATGTAAAGCGGGACAGTAATAATACCTATTTCTCAGCGGCATTGTGCAAGTTAATCCCTTAATATTTGTAAAGCACCTTGAGATCTTAGCGCAGAGGGCACAATAGAAGTACAAACTGTTATCACCATTGTAATAAATTGGGGCATGTTCCAATTAGGCTGTTTCTACTGAACTCTCTCTGGACCTGAACTCAGGATGTCTTTGGCTTCTGGAGTTACATCTATGTGCTGTCCAAACCAAAAATTGGAAAGCTACACAAGACTTTTTTCTTCAGCAGACCATTTCTTTCTTATTTATTTTTTTCTGAAGAAATACTTTGCCATACCACCCACCACTCACATTCGCTTCCAGGCTAATTATACTTTGAAAGACAACCACCATAAAGATGATTATAGTATACTGAGTCAAGGGAAGGCCTAGTCAAATAAACAGGATAACTTTCCTTGGTCCGTCTCTCACTTTTTTCCACTGGATGATGAATCCCCAAACCCATACAGCTATTCACCTTAGAAAAGACTAAAGCAACCTTTGTTTCCCTTTTCTTCTTCCTTTTTGCCACTCCTGTACATTTCCAGCTACACCCTCCCCAGCCTATAATTGCCAAAAAAACCACTCCTGTTCACCCTGGTTACAAAAAAAAATGAAGCGATTCCAAATGACCCAGTGCCGCTACTTAAATAAATAAATAAATAAAAATAATAATCATAGAATAAGAACCAAGTGCCCAATATCATGCCACCATTTACAATTTCCATTATCATATACAATGCAAAAAGTAGGACACAAGGCAGCTAGCTGCACCTCTCATACAAGTTTAGCTACGCAAGTAGCTCCATCCGCCCCTTCCCTCCCTTGCCATTCCTTCTCCCATTCTTTTTTCACCCTAGCACAAGACCGTGGATGTTCCGCAGACAAGCATTTTATACCAATGCCGTATGACCTCAAAGAGTTAAACGCTCCTTTTGACTTTAGCACCTTCTGAAGTGTGTGAGTAGGATGCCTAACCCTGCAAAGTTCTCAGCATTTCCAGCTGCCACTGATTCCAACAGAAACTTTGGGCACTCTTGAGTTTTATAATAGCAGGATAATAAAATTCTAGTATCTCTTTTTTAGTTAATCTGTGGTGATTTCCTATAAACCCATACTTGGGATTCTAACAGTTCTGCTTTGTTAGTCTGGTACTACCCAACACATTGTAAAAGGACATTCCTGTACAAACAAAACACAACCCTAAATATCTCTTCCTTGCACAGAATGAATGTAATGATGCCTATTTGGACAGATTCACCATATAAAGCAGAAAAAGAGACACCCAGAAAAAGTACCCCTCTGACTCGATTAAAGTATCTTTAGAGAAACACAATTGTTCTTAGAGTGTTTTTCTTATAGTCTAGCTTTTTTAACACACTAGAAAGAGACAGTATTTACTTAAACCAAAATATTTTAGTTCAGTTCTTTGCCATTATTTATTCTAGTCCATTTGTCACATCTATATAGCTTATATCATTATTGACACAGCTATATGAGTAATAACATGTATCATGCCTCTATCCTTCAGTACACAACGCATATAAAGAAGAATAGGATAGTTCAGCCAAATGAATAATTATTAAGGGTATACTTTCAAAAAACAGAAATCAATTGCTCATCACAGTAATTGACTGTGGTCATTTATTACATCTCTGCTGTAGATCTTGCTCTACTTTATAAGAGACATGTCACTACAACAGGCATTACAAAAATATTTTCTGCTTTCTTAAAGATAAATACATCAGTCTTTTTGCAATGTGTGATAAAAGATGAAAACTGAGGAAAAAAGAGGACGATGCAAACAACAGCGCTGGTTTGCTGGTATATGTACATATTGTTCTAATATACCTCTTCTCGGACTTGTTTCTCATACAATCTGATAACATTTATCACCGGTGCTCTCCTGCAACCAACTGCTACAAAACATTTAGATATTTGGGCTTCATTATCTGAACAAGATGGAAGACACCAAATGCAGATGAGGCAGAGTTTTTGAACTGACGTACTCACATATCTAGCAGGCATACAAAATTGTCAATATAGGATAACAAGCAGCTTGATACACCTAGAGCGTCGTGGCCACAACGCGTTACTTTAATTCTATCCCCCTTAATAAACTAAAAAAAATATAAAAGCCATGATCCAAGCTTTCAGACTTAGCAATGCCCGATAACTAAAAATGAATTAAAGAAGAAAAACAGGTTGTGTAAACCAAGAGGCAATCGAAAGTTCAAAAATTAATTCCAAACCTCTCAGCCAGCAGAGCTGGGAAACCCAGAAGCTGAAACCCTTAGCCTGCCCAGCTGAAGTGTGCAAAGGGACAGTATGAATCTCTCTCTGTTTATTATGCTGAGTGCTTTACCTCAAGATTAGATGTTGAAAAAGTCCGTGGTCCTCTTGCCTATCTAGATACTAAGATAGATTTCAGTGACTACACTGTACGAAACCTGTAAGGTATTACCTGAGACCCACTCCTTATTTTACAACAGCACCCAGCAGCAATAGTATCTTTTAGTTAATACTCCCTCTATTTCACAGGACAAAAAGAAAATACAAATTCTAATTTGGCTTATTAGCAATGTAAAATACATCCTACTACCCACGAAATGTAACACATAATAGCAATGCTAAAAAAAACACCTAACCCCCCCAAAAAAACCCCAACCAAAAAAAGAGAGATGAACTATACTAAACCAGCCCAAAACCTATCATTTAATTGATGTCAAGTACACCCATTTCAATTTTGCACAACTGCTTCATCATTCCCAAAATATGAAATCATTCCAAGGGCACTCCAGCTATGCTGTATTTTCCGTGTTTCACTTCAATAAAATATTACAAATACGTTACCATGTATCTGGGATTTTTTCTGCCATCATCATAACAAACCAGTGTTTTCATAATGTCGCCACAAACCACAGCTATTACCTCATACAAGAGCACAATGTTTTGGCAATGCAGTGCAAATAGTAGGAACAACTTCACCATCATCTTCCAAAATAGTTCCCTGAACGCATTTCTCAAGAAACAGTAGCAACAAAAGCTTTGCCACTTCATTCCTTCCCTTCATCCTCTTGATGAATAAGAAGCAAGCAGTGAAACAAGCAGTGCCCTTTCCTATCTCCATGTTCTTCAGAGGCTCTGGATCACAGTCATCCACAGCTAAATCACACTGAAGTCAACAGGAAACATCCCAAACCATGGAAAAACTGCATACATCATTCAACCTGATCACTCCAGAATAAGGCTTAAGAACTGTTGAGTATCTGCCTATAACACATGTCCCAACTAAGTCATGGTGAGTGCTGGGACACCACCTAAATTACATCAAAAACATGAGTAGTACCCCATTTCAATGCGGAAATAACACTGTCAAAGCCACTCAGAGCCTAACAGAGCTGCCCTTTGTGTGTTCAATCTACCATATTCCTTCTCAGGCTTTACTCAAAACGGTTTCAAGCAATTTACTGTTAACAAGGATTAAACCTACTTAACTGAAGTATCTCCAGAGACCACATCACTATCAGGCCTGATGAATGGGTCTTGAATTCTACAGCAGTGAGGCTGCACTCTTTATATATTCTAAATATGACTATATATTCACATTCAGTATTCTTTCTCAGTGAAAACCAGTGCATGCAAAATAAATTCCACAGTCCCACATCTTGTATACAAAGGGCATCACACATATCCTGCGATTTAAGCTATTCTCCTGAAATTATCTTAGTCTCACACAATCACACTTCAAACACCCCATATGTCCAGTTTGGTTATTCCGCCTTTGAAAAGCTAATAAATGTAATACTTAGATGCAACTGTATTTCATCTAAAAACAATTATCTGCAGTACTTTGTGCCAGGAAAAGCATCAACAGGAATCATTAACAACACTTCCACTTTATTTTCTTCCATTCTAATGGGCCCAATCCAACACCCAAATTCAGTACAATTGTTTTCAGTAGAAGCTGGACAGAACCTTATGATCATACATCATGAATGTGGTGCTTGTGCAAGGATGTCAAATAACAAGCATAGCCTCTCTTTATTCACACAATACTGCAGAGACAGAGGAAGAACAAACTTCTCGTGATGTTCCTACTACCCAGAGCTGCAGAGAAGCCAGTAATCAAAGCTCTAGAGGTGAGGGCAAATGCTGCTCTCTGGACTTACTCAGTCCTTGTCCTCTTTTCTGATGCTACCAGTAAGATCAAACTCATTTGCTGAAAACCAGACTGACACAGGCACTCGGTGCCTGGCGAGATGCAACTTTTACCTATTACTCTCCTGAAATGTTTTTTTAAAATAATAAAAAAACCTCACAGACAAATGAACAAAAAAAACCCCAAAAACAAACAAACAAACAAAAAAACAAACAAACAAAAAACACAACCCAAAACCACAATATATGACCAACCCTTCATGTGACATACACCCTCCTATTCAGCGGAGCTAGTTTCATCTCAAAATAAAAACAAGTCATCTGCACAGTAGTTCATAATTACAATGTGCATCTATTGGTTTATTGAACTCTAGCTGATAAATGGGTCTAAAAATGTAGATCAATTCATTTCAGGCACTCACTTTGATGTTTCAAACAGATAAAAATAAAGAAAGAGAAAAACAAGCTCTGATTTTCTCCCCAGACACCCCTGGAAGTGGTACATTTCCAAACAGATTAGATGCACGAGCAAAACTATTAAAAACATTTAATTGCCCAAAAATTCTAAAAGGACATGCAAGTTTTTTGCACTAGGTGACTCACATGCAGTTCTTTCACACACAATTTTTTATTTCTTTACGAAAATCACGCACTCTTCCTACACATGCGTTCATCCTTTCCTCCTGCTTTCAGTGTGAAATATAACATCAGAATCTTTGAAAATACAGATGTTATATAGCCTTTGAAAGTAGGAGCCAACTTCATTTTGGAGACTTTAAAATCTGTACTTAAAGCTTCCTGGAAGGCACAAGCAGCACATAATACTTCAAGGGATTTCCAAAGTCCTGTATGGACATGTGCCTGACCTCACCTTCCTTCATACGCTGGATCTAGACAGCCAAAGAAACTGGCAGGCTGATATTCCATTGCCATTTTGCACCTGCGCATTGTAAACCTTGTTTTATTTTGGATTAGGATAGTGACAGGCCAAAAAGAGTTGAAGTCCATTGAACCTGGTCATTCATATCCAGCTTTAACGCAAATGCAACTGTAACCGGCTGGTAACATTGAAAGAGTCACACTAGATCTACCAGATGCATCCTCCTGTCCGAACCATCCTCTCTCCATCTCAAGCTCTTCATAAATCAGATGTCTAAACTTAATAGGAAGGGTGACACAATGCGGCAGTTTGTTTAAAACCAACAGAAAGAGACCAGCAAGAGACACAACTAGAATTTTATTGGTGGAACGGAAGTAAAAACAAAAAAAAAAGGACAAATAAATAGAAGGGAGAGAGGAAGGTATTTTTTCTGTCTTTATTAACAGCATCAGGGTATTTTGCTTGAAAGTGTAAATCAAATTAAACAGTTCAGGGGCCTGGCTTGAAAGCTGCCATTTTAATAAAAAGGGGGACAATTGGCAGGTTGTTTAAAATCGTAGCTGTACTCTTGTACCCTCTGCCTCCTCCTTCTAACCCTCCCTCCCACAGCCACCAATAACTGCCACCTCAAATTTACTTTGCCATGCATTCATGCCGGAACTCCCTACCAACCACAGCGGATTGGAGGAATGCATAGAAAATAAATTGACAATAAATATGACTATTTTACCTAAAGGGAGGAGGAGGGGAAGAAAGAAAATGGCCAAATTGTTGACATTGGGCAAGGAGACTTTCCCCTTTGAAATTTCCAAGAACACGAGGGCCGAACAGCAAAAGGTTCCATTATGAATCCACTCACAGTGTTTCTTACAGGATTTCTTCCCACCCATCCCTGAATACAGGAGCTCTTTCTTGTGCAATCATTAACGCTGAGAAGCAGGTAGGCTACTATTTCCCACTCCTGAAGAAACCCATTTTATGGCATGCAACATGAAGAGCTGCTTCACTAATAAGATGGTTAAGTAATTTCAGTAGAGTTGCTATGGGAAGGCATGGGGACACAGTGGCTAGAGAACTGACTATCTTTCCATCCACACCACCACTTCAAGACCCTCACAATTTTTTTAAGCTTAATAGGTTTATTGTTTTAATCTGTGCCCGTGAGAATTACAGGGCTCCCCCTAAAAATGTAGAAAGCATGCCCAACTGCTGGTGGGTAGAAGGTGAAAGGAGCTGAGGAAGGAAGAAATAGGATGGGAATAATGCAAAGGACTGCAAGTCTATTAGCTTGTTAGGGCTATAACCTTAATACCGTTAAGGCTTATTTCACACACATGTTTTAAAAAGTCAGATTTTTGCTGTCCACACATTATGATTCATCTAAAACTATGCAGAAGGTTTTAAGTTTCCAGTATTATCATAATTTTATCCATAGAGATCCAACTTTATCTTTCTTTCATCATCTCGGATGTTCTCCACAAAGACAGACTCAGACAAATCAAATGTAATAATTAAAAGCAGTACTTTCTTGAGACCACCAAACATGAGAAATGGAAATCTTCATAAAATGAGAGTGCAAATAACAATTAGTCCTTTTATTCACCCTCCTGCCATCTCAGAAGCAAACAATCCGTCCCTACTTTTAAGTGAAAAGTACATTTATTGAGAAAAAGAACCAGCAACATTATGATCTGACATAAGCAGCTCTCTAGACACAGCAGCAAGGAACCTTTAGCCCTGTCCAAAGGTGTTAACAATGCAGTACTAATATGACACGGCACTAAATGGATGGCCAAACACAGAAGCTTTGTTACATGCAGGAGGTTGCATTTTCATCATCTTTTTCCAAATGTGCACCTAAGGGAAAATACTATCAAAACCTTTCAAAGAACAAAAGCAAAGAAGAAACATATTTTTGTCCTGCATATTTTAAGGAATAAATCTAGCAAAGGCAAAGAATAATACCCAAACTGCTAACAAAGAGTGAAAGCTCCAAAGATTTTTATTATTTTGTACAGTCCATTTTCTTCTGCTTAACCTATTAAGAGTAAAACATGGACTGGTCAGAATATCAAATTACTACATACTGAAACCTTCTCCTAACTTTCAATATTTTTAATATATTTCATGAATATGCTTTCACCAAATATTTTAGTCAGCCTTTTTCATTCTGAACCTTTAAACAGACGAATTGGGTCAAAATGATTGTGTTATATCCCTGTAATTTATACTATCAACTTTACTTTCCACCACTGCCACACTAAAAGAAAACTGCAGTCCTGATTTAAAGCTGTAAATTCAGATCAAATGGGAAAGTGTTAAATTCAGAAGGGCTTTTGGTCCATTAACTTCCATGCTGATTTGACACGCTCTGCAGTGCTTGGGCAACAGACTCTGCCATACAGCGTATTCCTAAGCAAACAGTGCTTTGTGTCATAAACCATCTGGGGTGTCAGTTCTAAGGGCCACTCATCTAAACTCCTCTGCTACACTTGGAAATGCTGAGGTGCAGAACAGAAACTTTTCCTCGCTACAAAATCCCTTTTGCAAGGGAAAGGGGATGCTGCCATCGGAGAAATGACAGTAGGCACAAAATTTTGGCTAAGGCAGTTGTTTTCATTATTCCACTGAAGAAACCATTGGATACACAAGCTTTCTAAAAACACTAGGATTTTTCTAAGGTACCAATAAAAGTGATACCATTCATAATCTGGACAGTGCTCCCTTTCATATCACAGCCTATAGCTGCAAAGCTAAGTGCCAAGCAGATGGTTGAAATCTGTTTTGTATAAAAAGTGTGTGCGCACACGTGGTTTTTTTAGATTGAGTTCTTTGTATTCATATTCAGGCCTAGGTTCTAGCCATCAAAACACTGGCACTGAAGCAATCATTAGCAGCATTTTAGACAACTGGCAACTAAGGTATTCACAGTTCTCCACAAAATGTTCAGTTAATATCTCCCAGACGTATAATTAAGGCAAAAGATCATCTTCTTAAATTGGTATCAGTGCTTTGGATGGTCGTTCAATAGACCGCACATGTATGCAAAAAGCTATTTTATTTATCTTCTCTTTTAAAAAATGTTCTAACTTCTATTGCTCTCTGATTTTTTATAGCTGCTTTTAAAAAGGCCTCTGTGTCAAATTCTATCCAACTATAACAGCAGCAACTTTATTTGCCTTGTCTTCATCTTTCTAATCAACATCAAGAAGGAAATTCTATAAATCATTATAAGCATAAGGCTTTCTTATCTGATAACTGTTTAGTCTATTTAATATGAAAATATAAGATACCCTACACTGCTCTGGAGGCATCAGCGCCAGACGAGAGCAGTGAGCCCTCCCTTCAAAAATCCCCTGATGAATCTGCTGCTGTCACACTGGACAAGCCATGGCAAGTCACCTTAGTTGCAGGTACCTCAGTCAAGTAATTTGTAAGTAGGCTGTTTACTACCACAAACAGCAAAACCAGAAATGCTTACCAGCAAGTGGCTCTGCTGTCTGCCTGGGGTTCTCATGGAATCTGGGAACTGGTGACAATAACTTGCCTGGTGACAAATTAATAGAGGTCACACTTTTGACAACTGAGGCTATCAAACAGATGTATATTTGGAAGAATGTATTTTTGTGCAGCAGTTCCGCTTAAGACCTTGGGGGCCGCAACTGGGAATTACTACCTTACGAAACATACAGTTTCAAAACAAAGATTGATTCTGTGTACAGTGCCAAGTCCACAAAGGCCCAGATGTTAGCCCTGGCAGAATTCAGGTACATTTTCATCACCGCCGTTCTGATCATTCTAATCTGCCAGGGATACATGTTGTTTAGGAGGAACTGACAGTTAATGTGTCTTTAAAACACACTGACAGAACTTCTGAAACCTACAGATTTGCAGAAGCTTGTAGGAATCTCTCCTGATGCTTTAGAAAGTCAGGAGGCATTGCAACTGATGGAAGTTTGCTCCACACTAAAGAAAGTCAGGCCCCTGCTCAGTGATCTCCTCGTGAGTCACCATTTCATGCCAACCTGGTTTACTGGGGTGAAAAACATTAGTCTTTTTCATAGAGTTGAGCAGAACATTAATTAATTAGGCCTACATTTTTAGGACCTGACACTGAACTTCAGTGCCACTGAGTCCAAACACTCAGAATGAATGGGCACTTTTTTAAAGGATGCCTTGACTGGCCCTATCACAAAATAGGCCTTTGTGAACACACTGCTGAATAACTACTACTGAAACACTATGGAACATGCCTGATTATAATCCATTATCTTGAAAGTAGTCTCCCTTTTAAAAAGCTTATCAAAGAAAATAACTTAATACTTTAGTCATGACATTCATAGGCTACAGAGATCAAATCTACCAAGACTCCTTAGTTTATGCTCATTTTCTCAACAGTGTGTAGTAAGAGGCGCAATACAAAGACTAAATCTAAACCTACCTGCAGACCCCAGCAATTCTGCTCTACTCTTACTGAGCATGCAACTGGAAAGGAGGAAAAAATACTAAAACAGATTAGAAGAACTTTAAACATGAAGAAAAAAAAAAATTCCTCCCTTTTAATAAGCCTGTATCTTTTCCTTCATTTTGGATCTCTGTCACACATTTAAAAAACAGATGTCAAAAATGAGGGTAAGAATCACAGTGCATTTTGTGTTCTGCAACGTGGTTTTTGCCTTTAAGCTCGTTGGTTTGCTCACTGTAGCTGCCTACATTGCTGCTTTCAGTAGAGTCTGTTCTTCACATTAATACTCTCCATGTGAAGAATTTTTTCCTGGACTCCCCTAGCACCTGGTCCTTAGGTTATAAAACATACAACAGCTCTTGTATGTATGGCTGAAGATGCTAATTGTTCTCCAGGATGAAACGTTGACCTGATTGTTAGCAGCACACAGTGCCTCTCAATTTACTGCTTCAACACTGTTGGTGCTGCTGCCTAACTTCTGTTCTCTGAACTTGCCTCCAGGTAGGGAGTTAGCTTAGAAGCACACTCAGATAACTGGAAGGGGCTACAGACAGTATTTCCTCCCAGCCCTAACTGATGTGGCTAGGGCTGCAAATATTTCTTTACTTTATATTATTAATTATACTCCAAAGTTCCTATTTTACATACTTAAGTAATTTGACTATTGTAGTCCATCTTGCTAGAATGAGACCTTTAGAAATTATAATTGGACAGACAGAAGCCTAATTTGCAGTTCTTAGGATCTTAAGAAGGAAAAGGAGAGTCTTTAGGTTAAAAAACAGGACTAGCAGTCAGTATCTCTACTTTTTATACCCAGCCATGCAAATGATTTTGTGACACCATCCCTCAGTTTTCTCATCTACAGGTTGAGGCTAATCTTGCTTCTTAATCTAAAGAGCACAGAAGCCTTCATGATTTGTATATTAATGCTTCCAAATGCTCTGAATTCCTAATCAAAAGACTTTATAGGAAGTATGCATCTATTATTAATATTAGCGGTACTTCTAACAGTAAAGCAACTTCTACATACATACGTGTAGAAAATATACAGAGAGTGAATATACATGTACATATAATTCTTAATTTATAAATTCTAAAGCATGGCTTCAGGACTGAAATCTCATTCATGAACCATGCTAGGGATCTCTTACCTACTCTCCGTTTCTGAATTTTCCCCATACAAAGACACATTGATATTACTCTAAGCTCTAAGCACAAAGGCTGCTCTGTGGAATGGAAAGAAACCTTCTTTTTTGTGTTTGTACAGTGACAAGCATAATAGGGTCCTGATTCAGGATGCTTGCACTCTACAAAAACACACTAAATCAATGACACTAATACACATGCAGATTATCTATAAAAGAGATGCATGGCATACTTGAGAGTGGCACAGTATTTTTCCCATACTTTGCATAGTATTTCATGCAAACACCATAGCCTAATATGGTTTCCTGAGTCACACAATTAACTTCAGGGTTTAGGCAAGAACAGCAAAAGTGAGCAGAACTTACAAAACATAAGCAAAGG
Source organism: Coracopsis vasa (assembly GCA_026283785.1). NCBI lineage: Eukaryota > Metazoa > Chordata > Aves > Psittaciformes > Psittacidae > Coracopsis > Coracopsis vasa. The sequence continues at coordinate 11,830 of JANHGB010045282.1, read as the reverse complement.
ATGAGAGCCTTCCACTGAGAAATTCTGCCAAATTCTAATCTCAGTTGCAAAACCAGAATCAACTTGATGTTCACACGGTTTTGATAAAGATAAGAATCAATAGCCTTCTTTACAATACAAATATCTACTTTAAAGCTCCAAAATCTATGAGCAGAAGACAAACCAAAAGGCTGAGCCTGAAGACAGAAATGTATTTTCTATGTCCCTGTGATTTTCAAACTCAAAACCCTGGATACTTCGAACAGACATGGAAAAGAAACCTATTTGGTTTTACTTAGCAACTGCAGAAGGAAACTACCAAAAGAATAATGTTGCATGTTCTGTTTTCATTTGATTTCATTTAGCCTTCCAGTTCTATTTCAGTTTTGTTTCATTTAGCCTATTTATTTTTTATTTTTTTTTTAATAATCATCATGTTTTGGTGATTCACATTTCACACCAGCACAGGAACAAGTCATGTAAATACAACACAACAAAATGACTTAGTTGGTTAATAGACATGCCAAACGGGTAAGAACATCCTTCCCTCCACCCTCACCAACCATCACCTTCCCACACATCTCATTTCTATCCAAAAAAGTCTCTGCCCCAGTGAGGCCACAGCATCAAAATTTAGGAAGAAAGCCCTATAAATAGAAACTTCACTAAACCTTTGGAGAAAATGTTTTCAATCTTGTTTTACAAAGTGAACGTAACGAGGCTGCTAAGGGAATTTATCTGAAAACAGAAGACTTCTCTACAGTCAAATACAGTATGGACAGAACTATAGGAAGCCAGTGCTCCCTCCTCGTACAAAGCTCTGCTGAAGTGCATCAACCCTAACCCAGGCAGGCCTCACCCAAAAGGTGAGAGGCCACCACACTTCACGCCCTTTAATAAACGTTCTCTCTCTTGAAACAAGGGATACCTCAAATTTACAATAATTGTGTACAGAGATGTACTTTTGCCCTTCAGACTGTGAATAATTTTCGCTGCATCACTCTGTTAATGCTCACTCTCTAGGATTCCCAGCAAACTGAAGACAACACAACTTCATGCAGCTTAGTAAACAGACATGCCAAACTACATAGAACAAACACGAATGCATGTACACATACGAGTACACGTAACAATCCTGAGATGGTTTTACACTCAAGGTTTTAATTGGCAAAAAAAAAAAAAGTTTGGTGAAATCTCTTCATGTAACCATGGTAAAAAAAAGGAATAACAAAACCAAAAATTGTTCAGAACCACTAACATTTTCATTATGGTATCTACTGTGCTGGCAATGGCAAGTAACTCCAGCTCACTGTCAGACACTTTATCTTTGCCCATGCCCAACCTGAAAGATGAATGAATGAAACATAGGGCATTTTTTCACTCCTGCATCCTTAAAAAGTCAAGCTCAGCACCAAAGAAACCAAGAGGATGACAAACTGTATGGGTTGCTCTTTACGTAAACTACATTCCTAGGTCTTCTTTCTCTAGAGCTACAAAGGTTCTTGAAGAACATTAGATGTAGACAATGGTCTTAACTATGCAAAAACAGCGCATACCCACACACGCACACAGAGTTCCTCACCACTAGAAAGAACTTTAATTATTCAGACAAGAAAATTAAATTTCTATTCATTCTGCTGATATTTTTGCCCCCAAAAGTAATAAATTATGTTAAAATTAGTAAGACAGAAACAAATACATAGTAATAGGACTATAATACAACCACACAGAAAAATTAGCACTAAAGTAACAGTTTGTGACATGTTTAGATCAAATAGCATGCAGACACCCATATCCTGGGGAAAAAAAACAAACCAAAACAACAAAACACAATGAAGACAATCTACACGAACTTGAGAAAACACAAAAGCTGTAAAACAAACCAAAATGTGATTATAAATCTCAAAGAGCAGTTGCCGATATGAATTTCCATACTTGGTCTTTAAAAAAATAAAATAAAACTATAAAAAGAAAATCTGGAATACTAAACGTAAATTTTAAAGATAGCAAATATAATTCCAATTTGAGAATTCAGAAATGTTACCTGATTAATAATCCTACAATACTTCTAAGGAAAACAAGGTCAAACCATTTCAAACTTTCAAAACGAGCCCCAATCTTTTTCTCTTTTTCACTTCAACTCTCAGAGTTCTACAAGTCAAAAATAGTATCATCATGTTGGAAATTTTTTTTCTTCCTTTCTTAAACAAGATGGCAAAAGGACAAGTTGAAAAGAAGTCCCATGCTGGATCAAAAACAAGGGGTAGCAAGATACTTGCAAATTTCTATCCAAACCAACCACCCCCCCACAATACCATGGGCAGCACCTCTAACACTCCTGAACTTCATATTAACATTTGATGATTCTAGCTACCGGAATTCAACCCGTCTTTCTCTTTTCCTTCTTCTGTTAAAAAAAAGGAAGTAAATTTTGCACCTACCCTAAAAAAAGACAGACAGCTTCTCTGAATTACCACTGCACGTCTCACAATTTCCATTCCCTCCTTACATTCTTTTCAAGAACCATGGCCCCTGCAAGCAGCGCTCACCAAAATTCTTCCAAAACCTCGTCTAAATTTGCTCTCTCCCAACAACTACTGTGCGCAGAACTTCACACTGTCACAAGGACATGTGGGCTCAGGAACAACGTTTAGACTTCTGGTTTCTCAGGCTGGCAAAGGCTGGGCTCGGCGCGGAGGTGACAAGCGGCGTCTCTCGAGCGGAGGCCACAGCGCACAGGGTTCCTCACCACCCCTCCCTGGGGACTGCGGGTCCGGCCCAGCCCCAGGCGAGGCACAAGCCACTTGGACCAAGTCAGCCCCTCAGTAGGCTATGAGAGAGGTGGGATGTGTGGCAGACTGCAGGCCAGCATCGTAACCTTCAGCGAAGGCGTGGGTGAAAACTTTATGGCCACTGACGGCGGCGGGATCTCGCCAGGGGGTCTGCGAGAGGAGACGTGAAAGGTACAAACGCCATAAATCTCGGTCAGGTGCAGTGCATGCAGTCGCTCGCCCTCTGCCCAAAGCCAAAAACTCAAAAGAAAAACACATCTCGCTTCAAAAGTTCAAGAAGTAAGTTCTGGTTTAGGTAATACAGTAACGCGGTGAGGATTTGCTTTATTTGCAGCATGGTTTTTAACATAGTCAAATACGACATGATTTTACCTTTTGTAGGAAATACAGGAGACTTCATACACTTTCCAAGTGAGATAAAAATGCAGAGATGCTTTGAAAGAGAAAAGTGCTTCGTTTCTAAGGATGCTACTTGTTAAACAAACTCCTTGCCATCAGCGGAGACGTACTAGAGCTATTGATTAACTGCTGTGAGCTCTTCTTTCCTTTTGACTACAGTAGAATTCACAGGCATTTAATATTTCCAGTGTGTGCAGGTACAACACGACAAGATGTTTTTCCTCTTCCACTTTTGAGTTAATTATGCTACAACCAGGCCTGAGCAAAGAAATTAAAAAAAATAACAATAAAAAAAGAAAGCCAAGAGGATGTCAGACTGGCTTGTCCAAGAGTTGTGAAGGCAGAGGTATCTGACATGCAAACATACAGATATCCTACTCAACACTAAGAGCCGGCTTAAGTATAGTATGAAAAGCACGCGAAGAAACTATAAATCTACCTTGGTAGGAGATACTCTTTTTTCCTGGATAAATATTGTATTGATATATATATATGTATATCTATTTTATACAGCTACAGATATATCACATTACACAGACACATATGCCTACCCTATCAGGGAGTTTCACATTTAACTAACTCAATCAGACACTATATGCCTCCTAAATGATAAAGCCATAAATGCTCGTTAAAAGCTCCCTGAGAAGTAGTAAATATTTTGTAAACTAGTTATATATTTAAGATCTCTGGACAGCAAGAGAAGGAAAAACAATTCCTCTCCTATCTAAAGGTACCAATCAAACACACTATGCACATAAACATCGCAAGATGCTTGGTGGGAGAGTGTGTGTATGTGTTTGTGTGTGGTTTAATTAACTCCTTGAATGCATATGATGAGCCAGCCACCCAGAATTAGTAATGCCAAACTCCCGATTTGATTCAAATGCAATGAATACAACAGTCGAATTGTGCAGGCTGGTGTGTCACTCATCAGCTCTCTCATTTGGGCTTTTGCCTTCCAAGTCTAGTTCACAATTTCAGCAACTGGTAAATTATTGAGATGTTCATTAAAAACTATAATCTGTAACAGTCAACTTCTTCCTCACTAAGCATAAGCACAACAAATTAAATTAGCGCATGCAGGACATTAATGAGTAGTCTGCAAATGCATTAATTCCTTCAGCCTTATCTCAGAGAAATAAAATCATGTTAATTTTCATCACTGCGAAAAACCAGTATCTGAAACTTTTTACTGGCACTGTATTTACCTTTCAGATCCCAGACCCCTAGAACCACAAACATAAGCAAGAAAGTCCTTTTCTGAAAACGTTTCAATGGAAGGTAAAAGCTATTCACAGCCCAGTATTAAAGAAATCTTACTGTTTTCTTTAAAACGAGGGAATAATGACTCTTACTTCTACAGGTAGATTTTAGGAGAGTGGGACGTCATTCTAAGCCAGCCAGTTAATAGAAAGGTATTATTCTTTCTCCAAAATTCTCAGCAAACGCAGCAGCAGAAGAAAGCTTTTCGGGTAACTTTAGCTAAGAAAAGCACTTAGGAATACGCAAAGTTTCCTTTTAGGAAAATGATTTCTCCATTTGACAGTGTTGGTACAACCCCAAAATAAATTCAGTGGGAGTCTGAAATGACTCGTGCAGTGCAGCAGTGAAGCAGCTAAGTATATTTTTTTCCTCCCAGCAGAGGTTTGCTTTACATCCTTGAGCCCTTCCTTTCTACAAGCTATTCACGAGCACAGAGAACGTTACGAGTGCACAGAACCAGTGACTGTAAATGTTAAACTTGTTCTCCTGTCCCTACTCCCATCGCTCCCATCCACGCCTTTTGTCTTTTCCAGCTCTTCCTTATTTTGTATGGAGGTACTAACCCATCCTTCTTTCTTCCACAAACACCACGTAGCTCTTTACCTTGAACTGGCATGTTAAAATTAATAATAAAAAAATTAAAACTAAAACAAAAAAGAAAAGAAAAAAGAATGAAAAAGAGGAAGAGAAAGGATGTCACTCTGTCCGGATGCCTAGCGTAGCCTCTCTCTTAGTCTACAGAGAAATGTAAATACACAGTAATTAATTTGGGTTTAAGAACATTCCATACACTAGGGACATTGTTAAGCAGTCACTTTATCTATTTTTCATTAATCAGATTTTATTAAGACATTAAAACTTTATGTTGGGCATTTCTGAGATTTTATCATTCTGCAAATTTCATAGCTATCTGGGATGGTTCTGGCCACATTGTCTCTATCTTTTCCTTAATGAAGTAAACTTTCTTTCTATTGTGGACATACTTGTTACATTTAAGTATAATAACCCATCTTTAAAAACAAACAAACAGAAAACACAGACAACAAAGGAGTTATTCTTTTCAAGATCTTTAAAGACAATTCAAGTGCCACAGGTACATCACAAAGTACATCCCAGAAGTTATCCTTTCCCTGTGCAACAAATGGAGCAGATTCCAGTTATATTTCTTCCTACCACATTTCTGCAAACATCATCCCCCTCAACGTACACATTCTGATGCTCCTCTCAATCAAGCAGCTGAACCGCCACAAACAGAAATAAAGACGTGCAAGTAACTTCTCAGGAAAGGACGAAAACCCTCACATTTTCAGTACGTTAATTAATTATACATGCTAATTCACAAAACCTACTGCAATTTACTAGTGATGCTGAATGAATTAATGAATGTTTATTTGTCTGACACCGAAGATCATTTTCATTCCAAGTGTGTATCGTAAATGCCCCCAGTAATGGCTACAGACACAGAAGAGAAGTACCCTCAATTCAGATCTCTTCAGCTGGGGTGACTGAAAGTTTCTGAACTGTTTGTAGTTTACCAGGATACACTGAAATATCATGGCAGAAGTCACAGGGAAAGAAGAAGAACCTCCTGAGATACATACACACACTCTGAGATATGAACTGCAAACAGTTTCACCTGATAAATCTTCGCCTCCTCATAATTTGCTATTCAAGTTTAAAAAGGAATAGTAGGAGATGGATAGTAATAACAAAACTGAAGTTGGTCACGCAGACACGATATGCTGGACCCCAGCAACTGCAGAAATGTGCTCCAAGAACTGTGTTTACTGAGAACCTGAGAAAATAACTTGCCATAAATATCTAAAAAACAATCATCTATGCATCATGCATATGTACATACATGAACTCTGCAAGCATGTGTCTGAGGGTATGGGCATCCCTGTGTAAGAGAAAGCATGCCCTCATGGCTGTTTTCTGATAAACACACATATATTACATGGACAGTGTCTACTCTCTGTATGTGTGTGTAACTATGGTCAAACACACACAATGTAAACAAATGGTAATGATTAACAGAGATATTGGGCTGTATTACCAATTTCGACTGCAGAGGAAAAATTGCTTAAAAAAAAGAAATTGTATGTCCCGAGGTTTGTTTTTACTGCTTCCTATTTCTACTGCTTGCTATTATCTGCACAGCAAAAGGAGAGCAGCGTATTGACTATTTAACTAGAATGTTTACAAGTGCAAAGCTGGGATCTCTGAAAATGAAACGTACGCTTTGGGAAGGAAAGAGTAGAGAAGCTCATTCTATTTCTAAAGAAGATATTTTGTACAAAATTATTTGTCTATATAACAGATTAATATAAATACATGTTCATAATGCAAAAAGACTTCAGATTGAAAAGAAAGTCCCCCAATAGGGAAAATTAAAGGACTTCATTCGGCTTCACAGAGTTTACAAGTATACTGTTCATAACAAAGTTCAAAGAATAATCGAAATTGCTTGCTTACCAATTTATATGTATAATCTTAGTGAAGCACATGAAATACTTCAATCCGTTAATTGCATGAACAAGACAAATGGCATGACTATGATGCTAGATCAGATTTAACACCAGAAACAGTAACAGTTTCCTCAGGTACTTGAAAAAAGTTACTACAATGCACGTGAACAAAACCAATTTTGTTCTATTATCGTAATGCTAACAAACGAAAGAAAAATGCCAAGTATTCCAAGGAAGTCTGGAAAATTAATTGTATTAAAGAGGACCTTGGAGCAGCGAAACCATGCCAATTCCACTTTCTAGTGGGGAAGTGTTCTAGCTGCGGAACGAGGATTGAAAGTGTTAAAATACTTCTTTTCTGTGTTTCCCAGTTTTATTTTTCTCCTATCTTTTAATTCAAGCATTCTTTCTTGTCCTTTCCCTACACGCGTGTTCTTCAGCCCACTTAAAATGTTTTTATCTTGCCTTCTTTTCCCTGCCTTTACTATCAAATTCAGTAGGTTTGAACGATGAACAGCTTGACTTAGCATATTTTTAACCAGCTGGTCTAGCACCTAGCTTGTATTGCATAGTCAGATACAACCAAATGTTTATACAGGAGGTAGCTCTCACGAAGATGAGAAAAACCTAAGTAACGCGCATCCTGGCGTTCTTTTATTTACCGCTTAGAAATGAAAGTTTGGGTTGTTTACTGCAGCCGCACAAGGGACTATTAATAACCCTTAAAAGCGAAGCTGGAGGGAAGGGATGCCGGATCATCAATGGACGCGTGCATAAATGCCTGGGAAAATGCTCCAAAACCTCTCAGGAGCGCCAGATCATCTAAAATAAGGACTAAACTCTCGGAGGTCACAAGCCATCATCAGTGACAGCAAAAAAACTTGATTCCAGGCACGGAAGGCTCTTACTTCGGGCAGGGGGAGACAGGCACATCTACGTCATACCCAAACCCCGTTCGTCATACCCCAACCCTGCTCTTGACACTTCGCGAAAGAGGTGACGGCCAAAACTTGCAGTCAGGAGTTTCGCTTTATTCTTCCTTTTTTGTTGTTGGTTTGTTTGTTTGGGTTTTTTTCCTTTACCCTGCTCAGACAGAAGGATGTTCTCCTGACGGAGAGCCGGGATGTTAACTTGCCTAAAAATAATCGCTCCTGCTAGATCAACAAAAGGTCATGTGCTCGGCGGAGCGCCTTCCCAAGTTTGACGGGAGGGCGAGGTTGGAAGTTGAACCCCCCGCCTCGCCTCGCCCGCCACCGGGCATCCCCAGCCGCCCGGGGACTCCCCGGACAGGGGCGGGGAGAAGCTGCCCGGTAGGGCACCCCGCTCGCTCGGGCCGGTGCGGTGAGGAGTGGTGCGGGCTGAAGGAGGGCACGGCAGTCTCCGAGGCGACGGAACAAAGCTGCGCACCGCCGGGCCGCCCGGGTGAGGGGCGCCCGCCGCGGGCACGGGGCTCCCCCCCCCCCCCCCCCCCCCCCCCCCGCGGGCCCAGAATGGCTTGAGCTGGGAGAGAAGAACGTTGTGGGAAAGGAAAGGTCCTGAAGGGCTGATGGGGGAGCAGCCCTGGGCGATGCTGCCACCAGGAGCTGCTGCACTCGGGGAGGGTTCAGACCCAGCCAAGGACCAGGTGCTGCCGTGCAGGGCTCTGACCGCCGAGCCCCGGAGGGCTCCTGTGCCTGGAGGAGGTTCATGCTCGGGGAGGTGCCATCGCTCTGTGCCAAGCACACACCAGCTCACCCTGCTCCGCTGCTCCATAGGGTTTGCTGGAGCAGGTCAGCCCATGGCTGAGGGTGAACCCGGCTGCAAAGGGAGCAGACACATCCCCTTTGATCCATCCAGAGGACAAGGTACTGCATGGCCCTGTGTCACCCAGTAAACCCAGTAGAAATGAGGGGTTTAACCTCCAAGCAGGATGATTTAGATTCTCATTTATTTCTGCTCAAAATAAACAGTAGCCTTGCTGACTCCTTTCCCCAAGAGCACGAGGACTTGATCCTGTGGGTCTGGGGGACTCAATGATGAAGACACATTGCAGCCTTTTCCACAGGAGCTTCAATTCCTTCCTTCTCCTCAAGCCATCGCCTTGTGAGGAGGGAGGAGGTGGTTTCAGGAGACACAATGAATGACTAATCCATCTCCTGCTTCTGCCAAGGGAGAGCAACCAGCCCCACGAGCATCCCTGCTGCTTGCAAGAGCTCAGGGGTGTCAGCAGGGTTATGATTTACAGCAATCAATCCATCATCCTTATTTATAGCTGCAGCTCTGTGTGAGATTTCACACATAAAGATTGGCTTCTTCCATGGCCTCACTCCTGCCAAAATTGTCTCTGGGCCTCCCGACCTTCCTGGGGGGGGCTTTGCCATTGCGTCTGCCATGTCCGTGTGGGAAGCTGTCATTCCTGCCCCATCCCAACGCAATTACTGCTTCTATCATTAGAGCACTTTCTCACAGCCGGAGGTTTCCAGGCCAGTGGAAGGAGGATGAGGACTGCTGAGGTGGGAGGGGAGATGGTCCTTCTGCCCTGCAGCATTGGGCAGGAGCAGTGGGCTCTGAGCACCACAGGGAGCTGAGTGTTTCCTTGTTGAAAACGTGGGTTTCACCCCTGTGAAATGTCCCTCGTGGCTGTCCAGAACACTTTCCCACTTGCCAAGATGCTGCTGTTTGGGCCCTTTTCCGTTCTGCTGGGATTTTGCTTGCTCGCTCTCTGGTCCATGGGGCTGCTGCTGGTTTCCAGGATTCCAGGATCTCCCCCTCGCCTGGGAAACTCTGTTTTCCTCAGGAAGACAATGAGGATTTCTGATCACTCTGCAGCAGAAGGCTGGAAAACGGTGACTCAGATTCAGCCCCCAACGTTCAGAAAACACACGGCAAACCAAAGGAAGGAGCCTGTAACCCCCGGTGCTGTGACAGCAGAAGGGAGCAGGGGGCTCGCTGTCACCTGGGGTTACGTGTTCTATCTGCTCAGCCGGGAATGGGCACCCTGGAAACCCCTTTTCCAGCTGTAATAGGTGGTGACAGTGAGGGAAAGTGTTGCAGCCTCTGTTTAAACCTGAGCCTGCTCCCCAGGGCTCGGCCAGCGCCGCTCCTGCGCTTTGATGAATGGAGCCCTGGGACCTGGTGCCTGCAACAGCCAAAGCACTTACCTTGGAAATGCAAACCTTATGGAAAGCAAATCCATAATTCCTGGGGCCTGGCTCTCGCTGACACGCGCCCGAGCCCGCAGGAAATCAACCCTTTGTTAATCCTCCTCGAGAGGCGCGCGGGCTCCTATAAAAGGCTGCTGAAGTAAGTAACTAATTACAGCCTGCACGAGGCTCAGTCTGTCACCCCGACAGCTCAGTGGGAGCAGGGGCTGCCTGGGATGATGGACGAGTGCGCGCCAGCGCTTGGCTTCGCTCTGAAAGAGGAAGAATTAATGGGCAAATAAATTACAAATCAATTATTAAAGCTGAGCAGGGCCCTGTTTGACTGGGTATCAAATATACATTTCTAATTAACTCAACAACCCCTGTCTATGTGCGCGGGATGCTGCCTGCTGCTACAAATAAGAGTTTCCATCACACACTCTAAATAGGGTCTTTTATTTCTCTCTTCTTGCCTACCGAGGCAGCTCAGGCCACAGGTCTGTCTGTAAGGAGCAGTTTTTATGCATCAACAGCACCGAGAGACCCCCAGCTCCATGCTGAGGCTCAGGACACCCTGCTCCGCTGGGGTGAATCACGTCCTCGAGGTATCAGCATCTTCCAGGGTCAGCACCACCCCTCCTGGGGGAATTGGGTGTCACTGGGGTGTGGGTGAGGGGTGATGTTACAGGGTTCGGGTTGGAATGAGCACCAGAGCCAGGAGCAGTGAAACCTTTGAGGCATCCACGCTCTGCACCATGGCAATATTTCTGCTGCTCACTAATCAATTATAATTCTTAGACAAGCTCCCATATGGTGCCTTTATAAATCACTCTCTCCCGTTATCCAGCCTGTCTTATTTGCCTGACATGAGCTATAAGGAGGGTGGTTTTTAGGCTAATGTTAACTCAAGCACACAGAATGTGATTTATTTATAGAGTTTCAGAAAAGTGTTTTACAAGTCAAAATGCGGGTTCTGAGGAGCTAAACAAGAGGCTGAAGACTCATTCTGCAGCCTTGGCCTGAGCATCACTATAAATAGCACTGGCTTAGGAGCTGGCCCATGAATGCATGTCCTCAGTCACAGCACAGAAGGCGCTGTGGAGCTAAGGGGCTGTGGAGCTCACCACCTGTGGAGGAGGTGATATCCGCAGCTCTCCATCCCAGCTTGGCCTGCAACCTGGGCACTCGGCAGAAGAGCTGAGCTAGGAGCCAAGAACAAAGGGTCCAAGAAGAAACTAAAGCAAAGAAAGGAGCCCTTCACCTCTCAGCTGAGCAGAAAACAGCACAAGGCCTTTGGAGCACTGACCCTGAGCACAGGAGGTTTCTTAAGTCTTGGGAAGCTGCCATTGAGCAGCTTTGTTTTCTGGTGTGAAGAAGGTAGAGCCCACACCCACTGCAAAGCAGGTCTGGGGAGGACTGGAGGAAGCAGCTGCCTTGCTGGGATGGTGGTGAGTCCACGGATGATGGTGGGTCCGTGGGAGGAAGCTCAGCTTTTACAGTAGGGCTCCCTCTGGGTTTATCACAATCAGAGACAAAAGAACTCGCCCACCGCTGTGCTCGCTGTTGCATTCCAGGCTGGAACCCGCGGTGCAGCCTCACCCTGCGGCCCGGGGGGTCCTGGGGAAGCCCCAGTGAGCATCCGAGTGTCCCCCTGGGGTTCGGGGTCCCCCCGCGGGCGGGTTCCGGTGGTGCTGCTGCAGCACCACGTCGTGCCCACCAGGTGGCGACGTAGCACCGCGCGTTCACCGCCGCAGCGCCCTCCCGTTGGGTGGGCGCGCCGCCCTGGCAAAGCCCTGGCAACTGATCC
>JANHGB010045279.1:0-22242 GCA_026283785.1 Coracopsis vasa | reverse complement strand
AGGCAGTTACTTGTGATACAATTACAATTAATATTTATCACAGCAAAATTCCCCAAATTTTATTGGAGTAGTTTTCCTTGAGCCAAAGTAAGACTTGATTTTAGGTGAATAAGACAAGGAGAAACAGATTTAAACTGGAAGAGGGTAAATTTAGATTAGACATGAGTGACATTAGACACTGTGAAGGTGGTGAGGCACTGAACAAGTTGTCCAGAGAAGCGAGGGCTGTCCCATCCCTAGCAGTGTTCAAGGCCAGGTTGGAGAGGGCTTGGAGCAACCTGCTTTAGTGGAAGGTGTCCCTGCCCATGGCAGGGAGGCTGGAACTGGATGATTTTTAAGGTCCCTTCCAACTCTAAGCAGTCTATGATTCTGTGATTCCATGACTTAGGTACCTTATTAAGTAAATTATATTAAGATCCATGAAGTTGCCAAAGATGAAATAAAAGATTCAGAGTTAGGTATATTAATTCAAGATGGAGTATTTATGGTTGCATTTCAATATTTATGGTTTCATCAAGCATAGGTATCTAGGTCATAGTAAATGGCTTGCCTTTTTTTTTTTTTTTTTTTTTAAGACTTCTGCCACATAGTGATGGTTTTGTCAAAATTCCCCTCTTTGGGGAGATAAAAATCAGTGTCAGGACTAGAAAAGAGATGAGTTGGTTTTGGTCGTTGTTCCATGCTACACTTATTTTCTGTACTTTGTTTCAGAAGGTCAGTAAGCAGCAAAGAAGCACTGTCACAGCAACTTGTGGATTTAGCTTCTGCTGGGAATGAAGACTCATGTTTTTATCTACAGGCCAAGAGAAATGAGAGAATGTTTTACTAGTTGGGCCTTGTGTCACTGCCACACTTAAAAAGGTTTACCTTTCACACCTGTCTGATTTTCTCACGAGGCAATTCCTGCTTTGTTGGCTAAGCAACATGTTTTATGTCTTACTGTTCCCGCTGTAAGTAATCACTGCAACTTAGCTCGTTTCAAATTATACCTCAAAATGTACCTTCTAAACTAACATCAAACATAATTAACATTTGACAAAGAAAAGTCTACATAAAACTGTCATTGGAATTATCTTTTCATATCCATTGACTACAAATAAATGTATAAAATTCCTGTGAAACCACTTTGGTCAAACATACCATTAAAATAGCTATAAAATGGAGTGAATAGCAAAGTTTCTTCAGTACAACCACTAAAACAAGACCTGTACTCGAAGGCTGTTCGAGGAGAACAGTTGTTAGGAAGACCTGCTATTTCCCAAACTTTTGCCCCCTTTCTCCTCTCCCTGTGCTTACAATGTAATTGCTAACAAGGAGTTAGATTACATTAACTTGAAATGAACTTTGAATGAGCTTTCTTCACCTGTGAGACACAAATTAATCTCTTCCCTTCTGGTAACGACATGCTCTGCCAGTAGGAAATGACACGTCAAGGGACATGATTTATGCACGCACAGCATCAGGGTTCTTGTCGTCATATTACACAGACGTGACTGACTTCAGTTCCAGTAAGAAAATGGTTATGAAAACAAGCAGATTATTACAGACTAAAGACTTACGTTTCAAGTCATATTCTCAGGGACATCTTTAAAGGGGGAAACTATTCACTAAAATAAAACCAGATGGAGTTCTAGGGAAGTGTGAAACTAAGGGGAAGTAAGGGGGACCCTGGCCACAGTGTTTCCAGTCTCCTAAATCTCAGGGCATTAATTTCAAATCTTTGTCAAGGTAGAAAACCAAACCAAAACAAACTTTAAGGTAAGACAGCAGGACACAGACGATCTTCTGAATTAAAGCCTTTTTTTCTCTAAGCAAAATATCAAGCTCTAGAACAGCACCCTAATGCCAGATGCATCTCACCGGATTGTCAAGGTACACAGACTTATTACAGGGTAATCATCTTCATTAACCAGCTATAAAAGTCCAATAACAAAACGAATCAGGACCCCAGTTACAGGATGATGTTCCCATTGCTCAAGGGAACACATATGCTCAGATGTGACTTCAGTCATGAGTACAGGGAAGCCAGAGCCCTTTTCCTCATCCTCTGTCTTGTTTCCCTCACCACAGTTCTGGTGCTCTCTTGTTTGTTCACAGGTACTTCTGCAGAGTTACAGGGTAAGAGAGAGAGAGAGCAAAAAAAACCCCAATGACAAAACTGAAAATCCCCATCTGTACAAGAACAAACCCACAGTAGATAGCTTGAGGTTCTCCCCCTAAAGCAGTTATAAACCATCCTCCTTCAGTAAGCAGAATTTCATCCTCCCACTTCTAGCATCCTCCTGGAACAAAACTTTCCAATGTATCTTACTTGAAAACCAATAGCTAGAGGTTTTTCTTTTAACAATTGCATACTACAGTTCAAAAGACAAATTATAATGGAATGGAATGAAATTATGTGATATGTCTTCCAAAAAAAAAACATGTTTCTTTTGATAGATTATCTTGCATCTGGTGTTGAGAAGCAAAATCTCTTCAGCAGCTAAGATCTCATGCCTTGCTTGCAAAATTCCAGGTAAGGCAAATTTTCCCAGAAGTCACAAAGATAAACCCCAAACTGCTGTGTTTTCATGAAGAGGGGAGCATATAAAGTTCTTTTGCTCCATTTGGATACAGTAATAGCACTGCTGCAATTCAATGTAAAGACAAACCTTTCACCAGGGTAAACTATGTTCCCTCGTAGTGCACAGACAGCAAAATTTCTCCTCAAGAAGAAGAGCTCATTGCAGAATATTAGTTCTGCCAGTATTAATATACTGATGCTCCTGCTCTGGTAAAGGAAGAGTGAGACGAGACCTACCACTGACTGACAGTGCATAGACAAAAGCTCTATTTTCTCTATAGCAGCAGATCATGTGCATAAGATTTCCTAAATAAACTGCTGGAAAGCAAAATGCCACATGGGAAAAGACCTGGACTCCAATTACAGAGCTAAATTCTTACCCAAGGAATGAGAAGTGCTTAGACTAGGCGGAGGATCATAAATTATACTCTTATTACAGAGTTGCCGGGCTGTCTAAATTGCACTGCCGCATTAGGTCAGTAGAGCAGGGATCTGAGTAGTGATTTTAGGCAGGTTGCATCATCCAGTCATAATTTTTTCCTTCCTCTTTTGAGACTTCTGCTGTCTCCTTGTTTGCTTAAATTTGATTGTATACATTCTTTTGCTCATAAATTTATCTTTGATTCATTATAAGAATAAATTTTTACAAAAATAATTACCACATCTAAGAACTTCATACAGGAATGACACACAGGACCACCTGATAGCCACAGAAGCCTCAAAAAACTATCATAGCTAAGCAGTAAGCTATTTCTCAGGCTGGGATTGCACACACAGATATGGCTTACACTGGGCAGGAAATCAGCACACAGAATACGGTTCAGAGCTTGTGTCTCAAAAAGGTTCAGATGAAGAAAGAACTGGCCCAAGGGGGAAAGGCTGCAGCTTGACATTTAAGTTGACCTCAGCGTGATTACACAGGCCAACTCCCTAGAAATTCACTTAGCCTAGGATCCGTGGCAAAGACCGTTGTTTGAGTACATTAGTTAATATTGAAAGTCAAGTTCAACGTTAAGCTTATTCTCCATGTGGAAGCAGCATATCAAGTTTTCATTTGATATTCCCAGGACAATTTTAGTAGCCTATTAGGCATTTGTGCCTCAGGCACCAAAAACAGCGTAGCTCTTCAGTGAAGAGCTTTCCTTACAACCCTGTGGGAGCATATGGTCCCAAAGAGAGGAGTCCTGCTAGTTTCTTGGTCCCTAACACCAACCTTTTTTCTGGGGGATAAAATGAAGTTTATATGCCCCATCCCTCAAGGTGCTGAGCACTCAGGACCTTGCAGGAACAGCCAAGTGAAGCAATAACAGTTTGTATAAGGTGATGTGAATGCCATAGGCATACTTTGAATCTTTGCCAAGAGTTTACTTGGCTGCCCGGTTGTGAACACCTGCGTTCCAGGACAAGCAGTTGCGTGACTGTTACTGCCGACACAGGGAGGCAGTGGGAACACATAGGGACAGGGCAGAGATCCCCCTTTCAGAACCATTACACAGGGAGATCAGCCTAGGCTGCCTCTGGAACCACATATCCAGGGAGAAACACACAACCAACACACTGGAAAAATATGGGCTGAGATCTCCCATATAGGGTTTCCTAATTCTGGAGCCATTCCAGGCGCTCAAGGCAGGACGCTGTCATCAGAGAGCAGTAGTATGAAGGAAAAGCTCAGCTGTTCCCCCTTGCCTGGATACACCACCCACATCAGGCAGAGCTTCAGCTGGTTTCAGGCTCTGGCCCCTTTTGCACCAGCCTGCCACAGAGATAGAGCTCAGGTCTTCAGCTTCGCACCTGCAGTACTAAAAAGAGCTTAGAAAGTGGTTTTCCTCACTCTGGCACTCCTAATAACCTACACCTCTGAATAACTCACAGCTTAAAATGTGAGAATGTGTAAATTTAATGTCATCGGGGTGGGAAAGGAAGCAATGACTGTTCAGAGCGCAGCACGGAACAGTCCTTGTGGTTGGGGTCCTCAGTGGAACCTCTGCGTAAGTACTCCATGCTAGTAACAGAGAGTTAGTAATAGCTATGTACAGCTCGACACGCTTCACTCAAATACACAGAAGAGACCATGAAACCAAGATGAAAGAGTTGAACTTAAATAAATATCTATTTTATAGTTCAAAACCTGCAGATAGCAAAACCAAATGACTCCTCAAACAGGAACAACCATTAATTATACCAGAGGAAGCTACGCACATCTAGATATAGAGATTCTTTTGTTTGGTTGGTTTTAAGTTATTCCACATTCAGTTACAAATGAACACCAGAGCTGAGCACAAACCGTGAGTCACAGCCCTATCAGTTCTGAAAATTCTGACATCCTCTGCTATGCAAATGTGCAGAGACCTGAGCAGCCGCTCCCACCCCACTCCCTTCCCGGGAAATTATACTCAATTCACCTATTCTGCAGAGCACATTTGTGCAATGGTTCTGTAGTAACAGTCTTTGGGTAACAGTTCTCCCTCCCTTTGAGGTGATACCGTGTTGTCTGCCCAGCTATTGTTTTTAAGCTAAGAAACAAAGACTGCCAGGAGCATGGCAGCTTGTAGGAGAAAAGGCTGGCTGCTAAGACACGTTACACTTAATTCATGTAAAATTCTTAAGTTAAAGCTGAAGGACACTCCTAGAAGTCTACTATTTCCCCCAGCACAGGAGGCTACAAAACATTCAGCAATTTCCAGAAAGAAGGAAAAAATTACACTTTTCTTTGCAGGGGATTAGATTGAATAATTTCTTCTAATGAAAAGTTCTGCAGTCTAAGCTCAACAATACTCAGGTATTCCGATGAGCAAAAATGCCAACAGGGTTTCTCATCTCAAGCTGATCTCTAAACATGTAAAGTAGAGATGCAACTGAGAGTAGGACAACCTGCACGCTAGCGATTTCTCACATTTCACCCCACATCATCCGATACCAGCCACTGTTAAAGGAGACGGGATGCTGAAGCAGTGCATGGGCAATGCTGCTCGACGATTTAGCTGCAGATGGACGTTGGACAGCAGGGAAGCAGCTGACAGACCCCTTGCGTGCTGCTTTTCTCAGCAGCTGCATTCTTCCTGCAGAGCCAATCCATCTGCACTGCTAGGGATACCAGAGCCATGGTTGTGGAAGCAATTCCCACTCTTTCTAGGAATGTCAGAGTTTCAGAACATGGTTGTTAGGCTGAGAGATTTTGTGCTTGCTGTCCAAGAATAAATTACACTCTTCTAAATATTTTTGTTAGTTAGAAATAACTGTTTGGATGGGGGAAAAAGGGAAGCTTGGACACCCTAATGGCCTTTTATATTGAATAAACTTTGAAGGCTTTTAGAAATACAGCCATATTACAAGAAACTGCTAAACTTGAACATATGGATAGACAGTAAAAGCAGCAATGTTTCAGAAACTATGCACATGCTCAGCAAGCTGGATGAAGACATCCAGCACATGTACCAGTGGTTCCAGTTCTGCTTCTACTCCTGGCTTCTCATAAGCTCCACTTATGACTGAGGTAATAAAGGCAGCGTATTCAGCTGCCAAAGAGACAAAGAAAAGCATAAAGAATTCCTCAGCTACAGATGACTGCTACACATTTTATTCGTTTTAATTTGCTTCAGCATTAGGTCACCAGGTAATTTTTAGTAACATTTTGTATTCATAGAAGCTGAGATTTATAGCCTGTAGGACTTTTTGAAAGTATCATATCTACAGAAGTTATTAGGAAAAGAAGTTATTAGCAAAAGACAGTATTTTCCCAAACATGATTTCTCTTACAATTGTCAGTGATGTTCTAACATGAAAATATTTTGTTCATTTTTTAAACATCTTCTCAAACAATTTACGAGAATATTTCCTATGGCTGGCAGATTATCAAGACGGTTAATCATCATCATCTCCTTCTCATGCTTGAGGATTCTTGTGCCATTGAACACTTCACTCAAGAATCCCCCAAAGCCTCAGTGTCTCGCAAGTGGAGACTGCCTACTCATGTTGATAAACACAAAGAAGAAGAAATACTATGCTATTTGCTAGCCAAACAGTACATCCCTCAGACACTCTTGACCTTCTAAAACCGCCATTTTTAATGGTAACATGATTAAGGATGTAATTGGAGGTCTGTATTTGCTGTTGCCTCTAGGGTGGTGTTCTATTAACAACTCAAAAACCCCAGATACAACCCACATATGTAGCTTTAAGAAAATATAAACCAGAAAAATCATGAACAGGTGCAAGAAAATCAAGATTTAAAAGTACTCTTCTTTTCAGAATCTTTTTTGAAAAGAGATTCTGAAATATTTCCAGGAGATCCGCCATCTCCTCTATTTATCTTCCATAGAAGTGTGCAGTTGCTAAAATTTTGTGCATGATTGATATTCCTAAGTAGGCAGCTCCATCACTTTTGTTAAGAACCTTCAAAGGAAGGTAAGAGGAAATTCTGTGAAGTATTTGATACTTTCTAGTTATTGGAATTGTAAAGTAAAAGACATGAAAGGCCTTGCAAGTGGAAATCAGTAAGAACCCAGGACTGGAGCATAAAATGAAGAAATATTTGCAGTGTGGTTATTTGAATTTCCATTGCTCTTGTAATAATCTCTTTTACATGCCACTAATCATGTGAGAATTCTTTCTACACTCAAGTAGGATCCCTTTGGATTTTTCATGAAAAGGCATCATCAGTAGGTTGTGAAGAAAAAACAAAATATTCTCAAGAAAGACTTAAAATCCCAGCTATCTGCAATAGTTATAATCACAGTTTCCAGATTCCTGCATTTGAATATGACATGTCAGTTTAAGGAAAGGCCTGAAAGACTGCTAGAAACCTTTTAACTCCAGGAACTGTTAGGTAAAGAAATTACATCAATAAAATCATTACAGTCTACCCACCCCCCTTTAAAGTTCTCATCGCAACTGTATCAAACCCACTGCTGTGCTAAATCTCAGAATTATCTGGGTCCAACAGGCTATTGCATTCTTCTAGTCAGAACTTAACCTTTGTGATTCTGAAAGAGTGATTGCATTCTACCCCTTTATGAAAATCTGAGAAGCAAGTATATTTAGACACCCTCCCAACCTTTTTTTAAAGAGTACCAAAGAGTTATAGGAAAGATTTAATATGTATTAAAATCTGAAGAACTCTTAAAAAACCAAAAACCCCAAAACAACAAAAACCCCTGAACACTAAAGAAATTTTTGACAGAGTAACTGACACATATTTGGGGTACTCCATATATCCATCGCCAGTTAGAGCCTCAGACCTCCCAAAACACTAGTTCTGAATCTGGCTGCTAAGTTTATAGCACTGAGACACAATACCCCCTAAAACTGAAATCGAAACAAGATCTTTCAGGACTCTTACATGAGTTAATACTTCTATAGAGAGAAATCAGTGATTAAGGTTGTAATTCCCCTCGCAAACACACTTCTGTCCCATACTTTGAAAATTTTGCATAAAATTCTTAAAAATGTATTTGCCTGAAAAAACGTAAGACTCCACATTTAAAATTACTGAAGAGCTCTTGACTCTGAGGTTTACTCACAAGTGATTTTGGCTTTTCAAAAACAACAGTAATGACAAAACCATTTTTTCAGTATCTGACAAAATGTACAGAAAACCAAAGCCAAACAAAATCACCTGGTCATACTTTCTCCATTGCTATGAAGCTGAACACTGAGATTAATAAATAGGCATATTTCTAAGAAGCTTAGGATAAAAATACAGAATCAAGCTGAGTAATAATTCTTTGGGAGCTGCATATTGTGTCCTGACATTTTAAGAACTTTCTGGGCTATAATTTCTCCAACAGGAATTCCCTAACCTCTTACTTGGTAAAAGAGGTAGAAGATGTTTTTAAAACTAAGACATGGAATGGGATGCCCACTGTCTGTGTTTAAAATGCTGAGAATTTGAACTGATCCCCTGAAGACTTGCTTAGCTGGGGCTGGGAAACATCCTACCCAGCAAATCTTTCATTTCTAATGAAGCACTGTTGAAGGCATTTTGGAAAAAGTTGAATCCCTAAAATGGTTAGAGATGTTCTTTGCAGTTCAGCACTTGATTTAAACAGATACGGAAGCATGCCTCTCACCTCTCCTCCCAAACCTTAGTAGGCAAAAAGCATGCTGAGTTTCGCAGTGCATCCCTCAGTAGGGATTAATCTTTTGCTGTGTATCCTCTGGTACAGTGGTGTGATCCATCTTGAATAAACCTGTGTTTTAGATACTTTTACCATGCATACAAATATTCTGTTGTTCAAAACACTAAAATCAATACCCCAAATCCTGAGATGTTTCCAATTCAAGATATTTCTATGAGACTGTCTTTTAAAAGTTTAAACCAAAGATCAGTCAGAATGGAGACGTGCTCTATGATTGGTAAAAAAATAACTAGATTCTCTGTGCCATGTAATAATTTTACTGAACAAATAGCTCTCAAGATATATTTTTCATAATTTTTATATACAAAACCCATAGAAGAATAAAGCTTTAAGTAATGGTTTTACAGAATACGTTGCAATTAATCATGGCATAGTATGTTCCCAGATATTCAATACCAAGCTCGTAAGTCAGAAGCATCTATCATGGGGCATTTAAAATTGTAATATGCCGTTTTCATCTCTGCAATTACAAATGATTTTTAAGATGCCCCACTTCAGCAGCACTAAGCTTTCACCCAATGCAAATTAATCCATAAACAAGTACTGAAATCAAGGAGGTCTGATTTAGGGACAACATTCAAACATCGCCTCAGACATTTATTACATGATAAATTAATTTGCTAAATGGAAAGTTTCTCTTAAGTAATCTTTGGGTAACTTAAACACATTTAGTTAAGGACAACACACAAATATAACTTATAAAGGTATCTTCTCCAAACAATGACTTTGTGCTAACATGCAGAATAACACCACTCGCAGAATTTAATTAGTGTAACTTTTAAAGCATTTGCAAACCAAAGCTAGTACAATTTTTTCTTGATTATTTGATTCAGGGGCTATGGCAGTCAAAAATGCAATATTAGCATTTTCAAGGCTACTTTAAGATAAAATGTAATCATACTAATCATCATTTATTTGTTGCACTTAAATAAACAAAGTTCAGAATAGTATGAGTGATTGTGCATTATGAATTATTTCTAATGTGCCTCAAAAAAAACCCCAAAAACCAACAAAACAAAAACCATCCCAAATTAACAACTAAATTTAAGAATCTGTGATAAATCTATCAAAAAGCCCAAACCATTGAGTTACCAAAACATTACTCATAACAAGGTTTCTAAGAGATGCAACAGTGTGATTACATTTTGAATTTTGACTTTTTAAAGCCTTTACTTCCACTGATGTGATTAATTTTTACACCCCCTCTTTTTTTTTCTTTAGATCACAGCAGAAATCAAATCATCAAGTGTGACCCATGCTTACTCTAAATGGCAGACGACACAAATTACAGAAACCCAGACCAAGACTACAGTAGTTTACAAAACGTAAAATGAGGCTAACAGATATGCCTTCTTTAGGATAATACATAAGAAGGGGTTTAGGAACTTTATATCAATAGCTCATTTCAGACTATGCAGTGCTTTCTCCTCCCTTCCAGAGGTCTGTGAAATAAAGCAGTAAACATGTTCTCTTTAATATTCAGTTCAGTAAGAGTTTAGTTGCAAAAAGATTATATTTGCATAAATATAAAAACACATGATAAAGCAAAATATTTTTAATTAGTAAGCCAATCATAAATAAATTCACCTAAAATTAACAGAAGAAGCAGCTGTGTTCCTTCTACACGGATACCTTTTTTAGCATGTTTTAATAGTCAACTTCATTGTCTAGCCTGGGACAGAACAATTCATCGTTGAGCACTCAATACCTCTGCACACTGAGCCAAGTCTTTTTTTTTTAGTTACATTTTTTACATTTTCTTTACAAATGTAATACTTATGTACATTATATTATTTTATTTCTACAATTGATGTACTTTACTGAAACTCTACAACTTTCAGAGGGAATTTGCTGAAGTCTTTAGTAAGTATTAATCATTCCTTTTAAAAAGAAATTCATATAAACAACCAACATACATCACTGCCCTTTGACATCTCTGTTAAGAATCTGGATCTGGAAGGGCTTCTATAATAAATGTAAGAAAAAAGGCTTTACCTAATTATACATTTCATTAAGAAATATCCCACATAGCTACATAAATTCACCAGCTTGCAATAAACAGAGCACCATACTGCTGCACAACTGGAAACGTGTACAAACCAATTTAAAGTTTACTAGTGAAACAGCTTCATCACTCCTACCACTTTTAGACTGAAGTAAAACTGCAAAATTCTTTTGGAAATGTATACTTCTTTAGCTGTAAAGCTTCCAAAACAGTGCTGGTCACTGTATATTGTTTGAAGACCAAGCATCCACTTTTTGTAACTTCTGATATGCTTCTCTGGGCCCATGCTTCTCTCTGAAGTCAGGATTTTTCTTTTTTTTATTCCTTGTTCACTTACAGATCTGCTGTTGAATATTAAGTAAGAATTCATAATATGAAAAAGCTGCTTCTGTCCGATCCTCAATTAAATGCTGAAAAAAATCTGTTTTGGCAGGGTTCTCATCTCTGAAAGAAGAGAGGAAGGTATTTTAGTCCAACCATTGAGCAAAAAATCCAAGGTAAATTCAAGCAGAGGGCTACGTTCTAATGAAATGCTTATTGTGTCTTGGAGTCTAGATTCAGTCCAAAGATACTACAGCTGCAAATAATTCAAAGTTTGGAAAAAACACTAAAGTTTGAAAAACACTATCAAACAGCAGCATCTTTTAAAGAAGTATAAAATGGTAGAAAAGTGAATGAAACAGCATGCAAAACACCTTGTAGAAACATTAAAAAGGAAACAAAAATAATTTTGTTTTAGAAGTTAACAAATATGCTGGCAGCAATAAATTCTGAAAATGTTATATTAAATCCTGATAAAGATTTAAAAAAATGCATAATTTACATCTCTGATTACTTGTAATCATAGAATAGTTAGGGTTGGAAAGGACCTTAAGGTCATCTAGTTCCAACATCCCTGCCATGGTCAGGGACACATCACACTAAACCATGTCACCACCCAAGGCTCTGTCCAACCCAGCCTTGAACACCACCAGGGGATGGAGCATTCACAACTTCCTTGGGCAACCCATTCCAGTGCCTCACCACCCTTACAGTAAAGAATATAATCTTAATTCCCTTCCCAGTTTTTCTTATTTGGCAACAGAAGAGAGAAGGTGAACGTGTCAAAGATCTAGCATCCAAAATTATTGCCCCAATAAAAGTTTTCTGGGACGCAGCAAGTATTTGCTGGGGCACAGTCCCTTGTACTCTGTAGTACAGCATGCAGTAAAGCTCTGCTATTTACTGTGGTCTTTCAGCACTACTTGCAATTTAAGCAGCAGCTACAACGTCAACAGTAGAAAAGCTTCAGTCCTATGCTTAAACATTATATGAGTAAGAAAGTCATCACGCTCTCTAAAATGTGATCTTACATCTGGCTCAGTAAACTGAGTACTCTAAAGACAACAAATGAAACGTAAATGCAAATATAAACATTTTATAAAATTTAAACTTCTTTAAGTGGGCGCTTTCATGGCTGTAAAAGGCTACAGAACTTGCCTCATCTGTTGTAAATCAATTGCTGTCCTATGGAGCTCAGTAACAAACACATGCAATTATTAAAACCATCCAGAGACTACTAGCCTTACTTATTTTTTTTAATACATGTATTGAAATTATTAAAGCTATACCAGAAATTAACTTGGTTAATCCCACTGATCGTAAGGACATCCACTGCTTTAACATATTCTTAACAATATAATAAAACTATGCAACTAATTAATACCAATAAAAATATTAGTTTAATTTGTACTAGATTCTAACATGACCTGTGTTGCTATGAGATTTCAGATAACAGCACCGTATCAAGTGGAAAGAGGATGTTACTCAGCTTTTTTCAGGCCAGATATTCCCACTTTTCATCAGTGTCAATTGTAATTACAAGTTGCCAATAATTACTCATTATCTAACAGAAATACTTACTTTATTACTTGAAGAACTGGATTTAAAGGTCTGCTGTCTCTAAGCCAAGATATAAAAGATCGTGTCCTTTCTGAAGAAAGTGCATCTACTTCAGGAAGCTGTGTCTGGTTGAAAGTAATTGAAGGAAGTCATCATCTTTGTTTAAAAACTTGTTTAAAAAATAGATTCTGATAGTCAGAACATGATAAAAGGCATAATTTCTATTAGGAAATTACCAACCATGGATAATATATACACATTTTTTTCTTCAGCTTAAAGTATAAAAATTCAGTAGTACCTGACCTGTAGGAAGCTGTACATCTTAAACTGCCTTTTAAGCGTGAAAGATTTTAGAAAGCAAGCTCATTAAAAAAAAAATAATCATTTTTCAAAATGCTGCTTTCAGAGTTTTCTTGCCTTATCTTCCTCTGTCAACCCTATCCGTTGCATTTTGCAGTACTGAAAAGATGAACAAAACATGAAGTAAAATCTGAATTGTAAGCAGATTTCCAAAAATGCAAAGATTAGACTGGACTATTTCACAGGGAATTAAGCTGAAAAAAAAAAAAAAATAGAATTTAAAAAACTTGAGCCATTCACTGAGCTAAATATACCACCTCTTGAAACAATATAACCTTTTAAGACAATTAATAGGACAAAAGAATTGATGCCAAATTTAAAAGCAGTTCCATTGATAGGAAATGAATGGAGGACAAAATTTGAAAGTAAAGGTAATTTATTTCTGTTAACTTTTTTCAGTTGTTATATAGCATCTATTTATAATGAAAACGAGAGGAAAAAAACAACTATCGTTCTTCTTTTAACCAAGTTCTTCCTGAAAACTGTCAACTAATACCACCAGCTGATCAGAGGGGATAGATATAACCTGCTAATTCAAGCAAAATACAAAACTCTGAACAAGCAGTCCAGTCTGATAGTAGTCTTAAAGTTCACCATTCTTAATCTGTTCTTGTAATTATATCTTGTCATTTACTTTACCCTTCATACCATGCAAGCTTTATACGCAGAAATATCTTCCAATGTTCTTCTGTAATGACTAGTAAGTTTTTGGTACAATATGAATGTACCCATTCAATTATGTACTTTTCTGCAGTATCTTAAAAGTGTCCATCATTACCTGCCACTCATTAACATTTCAGAAGTGCTACCCACAGAAGAGGGGTCTTCTTTTTGACTGCTGCTCTGTTTCATGCACAAGACTATAGGTACAGGTTATAACAAACACCCCCCCACCCCATCAAAACACACATCCAAGAGTCTTTGATGTCCTAACAGCTAAAAGAGTTTTGTTTTAACATTGACTCGAGGTTTGGAAACTGAACAAAACCTAAGTCTTACCCTTTAATTACAGGCCTATCACATCATGCCATAGACCTGGAATCTTACACCAGGTCTGGAGAACACAAGGCTTCAAAAAATCATGATATCAACAAAATAACTGTAATCTTAAAAATTAACATGCATGGATAGTTTTTGTATATATTGTATGAAATTCCATCCTAGTCTTGTGAACCCACATATATATCCTTAAAAATAATAAAACCAGTAATGTCATAGAATAATTTACTTTCTTTCCTTGAAAGCATTTCGCAACTTCCAACCCCCTCTTAAGAAGCTGGGAAGAGGTTAGAAAGTACCCAACCAAAAAAAAAACAAAAAAACACAACAACATGAAAGGAAAAAATCCTAAATCAGAGTTACATAATTAAAACCTGAAAATGCAGAGAAAATAGATTAAATATAGATTCCAGATATAAGCACTCTACAGTTCATTAAAACACCTACCATTTTCTGTGGTACTGATGCATAGTTTGGGTATCCAAGGACATCTTTTATGAAGTTGTTATCACAGTTTTTTCCAATCCAAATGTAAAAAATCTGTAAGATGTTAGAAACAGTTTTAGTAAAGGCCTTGCATACATTTTAGAGAAAGAGACAAGTGGTGATATAATTGGAAGGTAATACCTTTCATGCAAATGAGTCACTTGAAAGCTCCATTTGCAATTCATATATACATCTCTACATTCATTATTTGTACATTTACTTATTAATACGCTGGTGGCATTCAGAACAAGATCATTAAATGTCAAAAATTATAGGTAGAAGGCAAATACTGAAAGAAAGAGGATGCAGGACACATCTATATTGAACAGTTAATGTGGTAACTTCACATGTAACCTCCTAAAATAAAAACCCTTAGATTTTATGAAGTCACACCACTGTGTCAGTTACTGCACACTGACTTACCAGTCTAAAAAAGTCATAGTAAAGCATCAATTATCAAAAACATTACAGTAATTATTTCAGACATCTGGAGACAGAAGCTAAGTTGGACATTCACACTCAGCCTTTGAACTCATACAAGATTTAAAGCACTTTCTAGACTGCCATTAGAATAGCATAATGTTTTATCACATTAATCGTGAAGCATAATGCCTTATCCAATTAAGTGTGGTTTAGTGTAATTTCTACAAATAACTTATTTGTGGAGGGTGGACAATTCCCTAACTCTTGCAACTCTTACATCACACAACCCACAAATCACTTATGTTTGTGCATAACTGAGAAGGCTCCTGCATCAGTAGAGAAGTACTTTCTTAGACTGTAGTACACAGAATTTAATGACCATTAAGAGAATTTTTGGAAAATGGAAATCCATTATTAATTAAAAAAAAAAAAAATCAAGCCTGAAAAAATTCCAAACAAACCCAAACCCCCAAGCCCCAAACTGAATGTGAACTCTTGGTATATATTCTGATCAGTCTAGCATGAAAATAAAATTAACCTCTGAAGCTGTAATATGCAACCTAAAAGATACTGCTCTGATCAAAATACGAAACACAGATTATTGCAGGTAACCTGGAATGGTGAATCACCACAGCGTTACTGTTAGGAGTTGACTGCTTTTAATAATACAGTATGCATCACCTTTATTTTTTTTTTAAAGAAATGTGTGAAACTGGTAACTCACTGAGCCACAATCCATTAGAAAAGCTCCTTCTCTTGTCAACTTCTCTGCAGACAGCTTCTGAAGAGGTGGCTGTGGAACAACTCTGTCATTTACATGTATTGTACTCTGTAACAAAAAAAAAAAATACTCAGTAACACCAGAATATAAATAAATCCCATTTATCTTAACGAGGGAAAATAAGCCAGGGGAAAAAAAAAAAAAAATTAGCAAAATTTTGAGGAGTCTCATGTAACAAAATGCCGTGTTAGGCCTAAAATGATTATGTACATCAAACAACTGTAGAATGTACTTAACCTAAGGGCTACTCTATTAGCGAAAAAGAAAAAGAATAATGTGATTTCATTTGTGTGTAACATTTCTCATGCTATAGATGCCAAATGCTCAAAAGACCTCTAGTGTTTACACTTAGATTTTCTACAAACAACCTCCTCAAACTTTTTCATTGTATTCAACTTCACTAGAAGTGTTGTAAGAGCAGAAAACCATAAAATCCCACTCCCTATAAAGGTTCGCTATTTTACTGTATTCAAGTAACAAAGTTCTTTGATTTAACATCCTGCCAAACCAAAACAAAAACCCCCACACAAACAAACAAAAAAACCCAATCCAAACCCACCTCCTTCCTCCCCAGACAAAAACAATAAGAAAAATCCCAAATCCCCAGTATTTTCAGATTAAAGCTGCTTCCCTCTCCAATAGGAAATTAGGCTGAATTATTTACTAAGAAACTGTGAAGCATTCTGGAAATAATGTAGGGAAAAAATAGTCTGGAGACTCAGCACATCTCCATATGGTAAAAGATTATTTTAAAAAATATCTATTTAAAAACTTCATACATTACCTCATCAATCAACTTGTCTATCCTGTACAAGTTGGGATGTATCATTTTCATCAAATGAACAAGAGGCTGGCTCTTCATCTGGCACATTGCATATACACGATCATCCAAGCGTGTACTTGTGCCTGTTCTAAATGCTTTCTGTAAAAGAACAGTATATTGTTACTCAAATAAGCCCTGTATTTTATGTCACATCTAAACAGTGCATTTCAGATGTTCTGCAAGTGTCAAGAAAGGTAACAAAGCTTTTGTAAAGTATTTTATTGAGATACATTAAAATCAAATACAACTTGAATATAATACCTTTTAAAAGGTAATCCATTCTGCCTCCTTATTGATGAAGGAGAATACATTTCCCCCCTACTTTGTGTAAAATTTGTATATGATTTCTCGTCTTTATTCTTGCCAACTGTTACTGGCCTGTGAAACTGACTGCTGCAAGATATGCGAAGATACAGGCCTAGCATAGCTCCAGAAAAAAATATTTCTGTGGATAAGATTAACTGATATTTTACTAGCAAGAATTAAATGTTAAGGAAAAGCTTTGGAAGGGAAATATACTTTCATGTTCTATAACAGAAACTAGGCTCTCATAGTATCAAATATATTTAATAACTCTTCCCTACTGGATTTCTCGGATATCGTTTAGAAGCAATCGGTAAATGATCAGCGTGAGAAGCAACACAATGAAGCAAGCACCATATTCTGATTCAATGGGGAATATTCCTATAATCAAAGTTAATATTCACTCCTACAACAAAGCTAAGTATATCAGTTGTCTTCTCCTTCACTGCCAAAAGAATTTTGATTTTGGTTCCTCTATATCCCAGTGTGTTAACAAAGATAATAATAATAAAACCCAATCAAGACCTAAACGACTTATTTTCCCAGCCACTCTTACTTCTGTCTTTCACATGGATTCTCTTGATAGTAAATGGTCTGGTTTTTCCCCATCATTAAAGGTGTTACTTATGGAAGTACCAAAGAAGTCCTAATCAGTATATTAGAGACTGAAGTAATCACTATGCCAAAGAAAGTAAGTTATGATTGGATTTCTTGCCAAACTTATATAAAGGTTGATTTGTGATAAGAAAGAAACATCAGACATGAAAATCTTTAAAGCTATGAGATTTATTCATAACAAAATCCTGCAGCAAGTTCTTTATTTTTAAGTATGTTTGCCAATATAAATAAGGATATTAAAAAAACCAAAAATCACCACGCAGTCACTACTCCTATTTGAACTTTCAACTATATCACTTCAGTTTCTGTAACAGATTTCTCTGTATCTTCATGGAAACTTATTTTCCTGCTTGGTGCTTTAAAGTACTGAGTATATGTGTTGAAAAATATTTGAAATGTTTTTCCTTCATAAAATAAAATTGAAGAAGCACTAATAAGAACTTCCAACACTTTTTATGGGCAACACCAATTAGCTGCCAAAATCAGAGAAATACTAATTGTTACTATGTATATATATTTTTAATTGTAAAACAAAGTAAGACAAAATATAAAAGGTCCAAAGTCAAGCAAATATTAAACTTCTCAGGCACTTATTTAAAATAAGCTAACATAGACTTTTATGTGAAAGTCCTGGAAGCTTTAAGAGAATAACGCAGTTTTCATAATTTTAGAAAAGTGCACACATTGCTTGACCTAGAGTTGAAGAATTCCTCAAATGGAACAATGAATTACACATCAAACATTAATCCACTGGATTATACATACCTGTTTGAGAAGGGCCAAAACATACAGTGGAAACAATTTGAGGGAATTTGGTGCTATTAGCATGGACTGCTGCAGATTCGAGACAGTTGACATGTATGCTGCCAAAGAATCTACCACAGCATTAACTAAGGCATCTCTTGCATCTGAAAGACTAGATGAAACTGAGCGATCCACAGCTGTTGGGTCAGAAGGACACAAGAAGTTAATACAGGTGGCCTCATTCATTCCCTTGAATTCTGAAAATCTCAGTTGTGCTTTTGGGTGATATTTTAGGATTAAAACCAAAAAAAGAAACAACCCAAACCCACAGCAGTGGCCTTAACTTTTTTAGGAGAAAACAGGATGATTGCCCATAGCAAAACTCACTTTCACAATGCTTAAAAAATACGGTGTGGGTGATCTCTGCTCCCTAGTCTTGGGGGGAATTTAAAAAAAATTGTTTAAAGCTATAGTATATACCTGAGACTAAATATAAATTCTGTTTTAAACCTCATGCAAATAAGTTAGCTATTGAGTAAACTCTCTGCTCTCCTATGTCCAAGATAAGATTTGCAGCAACTTTCCCTCTCCCTCTCCCCCGCGAAGAAATTTCTTCTGTTATTTCAGTGGCGTAATTATGATTAGTGCAAATGAAACTTCATCTCTCTCTACGGAGAAAGGGCTGCAAATCCTTTGGCTGGAGGAAGCCACCTGCTGGACTAAATGTGAATTCAAGATGAGATGCTATTTATTTCTTCTAATTTATTTGACCATTAATATACAACATAGCAGCTATTAAAATACTGCAGAGCCATGCATGTTTAATGGCAGAGATCAGTCTATGAAACAGCTACTTTTGATCCAGAAGTAGGGGACAAGTAAGAATCCTCCACCCAGCAATGACAGATTAGAAACATACAAAACTAATGCATATCTCGGATACCTTGTTGTCAGAGGATCCCTTTTCATCTCCAGCAACTCACTAAACTGTATCACTGTTTAAGTAACACCAGAATAGTAAAGTTTGATATAACAGCAGGGATGATGATACAAAAATGAGAGGTTTGATTCAAGTGTGTTATGATTTTTTGTCCCTTAATAAACTCTGGAGAAAAGGCTCCTTTTAAATGATTAAAGTCAACTAAGTATTCAGATTAAGGAATATTTCAGTTAACAGTTTTGGTATAACTTTGATTTTGTTATTTTTGGTATTCTCAGGCTTCCATTCCAACCTTTTGCCACAACACTCAGGCTTCATTCACTACTTCATTTAAATGGCCGTCAAAAGTAAGAACAGAAAAAGATATTTGAAGCTTGAATCTTTCTGGTCTGTACTCACCCATGTTTGCCAAGAGACATACAACTGCTTGTACATCCGCTCCTGCATATACATCAGCCAGTGAACTTACTACAGGTAAGCAGAGTGTGTGCACTCGAATTCGACGTTCACCTAATAAAAATAAGTAGAGATCATTTTGCAGTATTTCCTGGTAGAGGTGTACTAATTCAGTCATCACAGAATACCTCCTCTCATCTAACATGCACCCATTTTGCAAAAATGCACCAATCAGGAAATTGCTGGAACACTAAATTCTGTTCCTGTCTCTTCACCTGTTCAAATTATGCAGCTAAGGCATTCAACTTATTAACGAGCACAAGTTTGTAACATAAACTAGCTTGTAACATCCACAATGTGACTTGATCCTACAAATGAAGTACACTGATTTCCAGCCCAAAATTTTGTGGCATCTTCCACAACAGAAATTAGCAGCTATTCTTTATGTCCCCACAATGTACTAGCAACCAGTTCTAATCTATCACAGATCTGTGATTTTGAACAAAGCGCATGGCAAACATGTTATTGCTTATAACAACAGTGTGCCTTTGAAGTAAAGGGATCTTGCTGAATCAGCTCGACACAGGATGGAGATAAATTACATTTCTCCATCAAAATAGAGTTTATAAAGATTTACATTATGTGATTAACTGCCAAGTAGGCTCCCTATCTTTAACAAATTTCTTTTAGGGTATAGGGAACAACAAAAGGCTGTGGAACTAGCTATGTGGAACTAACTTAACATTATGTTAGAAGAAAAAACAAAAAGCTGGGTGGCCAATCATTTGAATTTGTTTACCTTTGCTGGAAGTATACAAAAGAGCTGTTTGAAAACAAACCAAAGATGTGTCAGTCAGACTTTCCTCAATGGACATTTGTACTGCAAATCCAGCATCAGGATTGACATTGGCAAGGGACAATAAATCAGTAGATCGTACAAAAAAGTTCCCATGAAAAGTGTGTATTGAAAGACCTAGAAGCAGATTAAATAATTCAGAGTGAGGCTACAACAGCATGAAAAACTATCAATAATTAAAATCCACAGTCCTCAAGATAAGTTTAAGAAAACAGTCAAAATGCTTATTCTAACTATCATGCAAAATCAATTATGTGACTCATTAGACATTTTAGCATGATCCTGTACAGTTCATATTAGATTCTGGACGCTGAACTGAACGATGGTCTTACACTAGACATGTCAACTTAGCTGAAGCAAGACGGTGCCATTTTAAGTAAAAACAAAACAAAAACAAATGGCAAAAATTAACGTAACTTATATAAAAGAAACCATTTTATTACTCTTCAGTGAAAGAGAAATAACCTGAAATCTCATGTTGCTAAACAGTAAGTACATCAAAATGACAGTTAACATGCTTCACCAACTTTTCCATACATATTAGTATTTCAAACATACCTTTTGTGCATCTTATGCGCATAACTGCTTCAAATCCAATCTTTCTCGTAAGGTATCTTTTAAGGTCTTTTTGCAACTTTTCAGCCTGAGCGGGATTATGGCTACGATGGAAAGATGGATAGTAATAGATGCACCCTGCAGAATACTTGGACATGCAAGCTGTGAAGGAGAAAAAGATATGGTTAAGAAGTAAAACCTAAATGTGAAGTCAGGACACAAAAACTCTGTTCAACCTTCTGCAAGTCGCAGCTATGTTAATCTTCTTGGTATGACCCACATCTGTAAGACAACAAGAACTGGCCCAGACTCAGTGATGATTCACCCCAGTACGCAATGATCTAATAATAAACTTACTGCAATAAGCATGCTACTTTTAACTGCTAAGACAGGAGTGCATGCAGAAATAGTTAATGGTGTAGAGGCAAAATTAAGTGTGCATGCAGAGACAAATCTTGGTTTAATACTGAAAGATGAGAAGTCTTTCCTACGCTCATGATTAAACTTTATTAGTTCTTTGCCATTTGTTTCCTCCTCCTGAACAGAAGAGTACCTTCTCTTTTAAAACTGTGAAATCCCAGAATAAATTGTCTGATATGAGCAATCCAACACTTATTCTTTACTGCTACAAACTTCAAAAGTCAATTCCTTTGCAGCATTAGCTGCATTTACAAAGTACAAAAAGACTGACATGATTTAAGAATTCCCAAAGTAGCCTGTGCTTCTGAAGACACTGTGGAAAAGTGAATGCATATGTGAGGTACTCCTTACCGAGAGAAGCTAGATCAGAATATTGTGAACTTAAGAGAAATAAATCCACAGCAGTCTGCTGGCCTGAACAGTCCAGTGCCAACTTCTTATAAAAATCCGTTGCTGGACCAAGATGCTGGACCACCTTTGGTGAATAAATTATACAGGAAAGAGTTAAGACGACAATTGCACTCTCTTATAACTTTATGTAGCAAAGACATGCTATTCAGTAGCAAAGTATCATAAGGAAGTTTCCTTTAAGTAATAATTCATAGTCATTTCCACCTGCAGAAATTATTTACCTCAAGCTGCTTATTCTCTTAGTTTGTATTTACAAGTAATTACGATACTTATTTTGCAGGTAGGTATACTAATGTAATTGATACAAAGTATCCTAATATAACTGCTACAAAGTATCCTAATGTAACTGCTACAAACTTTCAAAGACGTTCCATTCTCATACAAATAACATTCATGTACCTATGCAGCACTTACTGGATGCTGTAAACTAAAAGGCCATAAATATAGTAAGCAGTCATGTTTCAGGTCTACAATTAAATATATCCATGCTTTGGTTCAAAACGCAGGTTGATATTAACTGAGTCAGTGATATTTGAAGCTT
>JANHGB010045276.1:0-21797 GCA_026283785.1 Coracopsis vasa | reverse complement strand
AGCTCATCTCAGTCTCCCCTCTGGCAGGTTAAAGCCATTCCCCTTGGCCTGTCCCTACAGGCCCTTGTCAAAAGCCCTCTCTCCAGGCTTCCTGTAGATAGGAAGATTGCTAAAATTCCAAGTACAATTGCTTTGCAAAATAAAACCTTCACAGCAATAGTGATGCAATTTAAGTTAAGGCCCAAATTTGTCATACCTGAAACTCTTACCACATTTAAACATCTTGACCTGTGTGGTTAATCTATGAAAACAGAAATTCTGAGATTGTGAGTAAACTTTTGTTAAGTTGGACCTCAAAGTTATGTCCTTGGAAACACTGAGAAAACCCCTGTAAACCATGTTCTCTCATTTTTCAATGGGAAGCCTGAAGTTAACACCACACGAGTACAAACAGGAGTGGTTTACAGTCATGAAAAATATTAACTACCTAAGACACAAGAGGTGATGAGCCATACATGCAAAGTAAAACGGACCCATACTTCCCCACATTATTACATACCCACTTCTTGGGCTGTTTTCAGATAAAACATTTCTGAGGCTGATTTACTGATTTATTACTGCTGTACAACAGAGGAAGATGGACAAGCTCTGGGGAGATGCCTTCCTCATTCACTCGCTCTCACTCGCATTTGTTTCCACTGTCAAAGGACTCTGGTACAAACACAATCACCCCATTCTCTGGGCATTCCAATTTCTGCTGGAGTTTACAGACACCTACAGAATGTAAGATCACATCCCTGTAAATTGCAGCAGCAAAGCAAACTGCATGCTTGAGAAATTGCACACAAACCACATGCTGCTTCTTTAGGAAAAGTTCAAATTAAAAATGGCAGCAACATGGGACTTGAATATCCTCAGAGCATTGTTAAGCATTTAGAAATGAAATCACAGGTTAGCCTAAGTTAGCCAAAGGCCTCAGCACAACAGAACTCATGCAAGAGCTCTTGTACAGGAGATAACCTGAGAAAAATAAAGGCTGAAATTCCAGGCTACTAAATTTCCTAATCCAACCTTTGCGTATTTTTTCCTTACCAAACTGCAAGAATTATGGGGCAGGAGTTTTCTTTGAGGATGTGTTTGTATCACCCATGTACATTACTGTAATACAAAGCAGCAAATAAGTAATAACAACAAACATATACTTCATTTTAATGAGAGGCTTAAGAAGGAGGGAATATGTTCTACCTCCTTTGCTACTGACATTTTGGTCCTTTTTAACGTCTATGGTCAGAAACTGATATGACACATTCTTACCTCTCACTGTTAGTTTTCTGTCAAAGGTGAGAGTAATCTGCTGACACAGTTCTTCCAAGTGAAGTCTGCAGTACAGTAACACCTCACACCACATGCAATATGCTCAAGGTACCTCCCTTGAAGGTAAATAAACTCACAAAATCTTACCTCCAATAAAAGTTCAACGTTTGTCATATTTAATCAGCAATAAAGTCAGGTACATAATTCTTCACAATCTATCCTTCACCAACACTATGTCATTTCCAAGTTGAAATGTGGAAAACATTTTGACATTTGCAGGCAGTGTGGCAGAGAGGAAGCCTGTCATGCTATCAAAATAATTTATGTTGGAGAATTCCTGTGAGTCCAACAGGAAAACAACATCTCCACCATTCCAGCTCTTAGTTTAGACAACTCCAGTGTTACTCGATATGACATGCTTGGGAAAAGAAATCATCTTAAACTGACAATGATAGTCCCCTAAGCTGACAAACACAAGTTGCTTAAATTCTCTGTGTGCTTCATTTTGTGTTCTTGCGAGCTCTGTTTGAAACAGGAAAAGGGGGTCAGATCTGGGAGTAGAAGAGATTAAACTGCAATTTTGTTTTCCTCATTTTCGGGCTTGCCTCTAGTATCAATCTCAGCCTGCTCTAAATTACGTCCAGCTGTCTATGGCCCCCAGGGACAATTCTAGCAGCCAGAATTAGTTGGAGTGCAGTGACATTTTAACCACACACAGTCTTCCTCCAGCCTACCTATCCTTGGGTTTTTGAGGACAATGGGGGGTGGCAACAAGCCCTGCCAGGAAGAAAAAATGTGAACATTTAAGTCGTAAACACATTGGAGTTAAAGAATGTATGAAAACTGTGGGGTTTAAGGAAAGCAAAAACTGAGATGTGACAGAGAGTTCACTAAAGCAGCAGGGAATAGAGTGCACCATTTGCGGAAGGAGCCAAAAGCAAGTAATCAGGGGCCAGCCTCGCAGGGCTGCCTCAACAGACAGCACTGTCAGTGACTGCTGCAAAGGGTTGGCCTCAGCAACACCGTGTTGTATGTTCAGCAAGAAAGGATGGATGGTTTGACTGCTTCTTACATGACATCTTCAGACATTTCAGGTATGTAAATAAGTTGTTCTGCTGCTGAGCAGCTCATTCACATACCTCACACCCTTCTCAACATTTCCAAAGGTCTAAATCCTGCTATCTTACATCAGGAAAATTTCCAGTGGCCTCAGTACGAAATATCTGAGCTACAACATCATGAACAGAGTCCACTACCTCCATTTAAAGGATTGAGAACTATCCCTGGCAGAATATGGTACTTCAGCAAACGTATAAGAGTGTCTAAAGCCAAGTATAGGATCCAAGCTCACTGGCTTTCATACCTCCAAAATGATGTTTCTGCTTTTCTCTGCTTTTCCTTTTCTAGAGTGAAAACAACCCATTGCAGTTGTGTGGCACAGACAATGTTTCCCTAGGTGGTAAATTAAGACAAATTTTGATTTAATCCATGATCCAACAACTTAAATTCAGTCCTCTTTGCATGGCAGATATGGCAATGCATTCAACACTCACCAAGCGCTGCTGTCAGTAGATGTAAGTAATGGATGCTACTATTAGCATTCATTAGACTATTAGAAATGTCTGTGCTGCTTCCTGCAAGCATGAAACAGTCAAATTCCAAAATACATTAGGGGGCACAAATATAGATTTACACTAATAGAAGTCAATAACTTAGAGACAATCTAACACTTCGAAGCTGTATCTGTAAAAAATGACATACAGGCTTTAAAGGAACCTTTTTTGGAGCAGGAGAGTAGGCATCAAAAGGTAACTTGTTAAATAGGCCAGCATGAAAAATGTCCTAAAAACGCAGCCAACCTAAATTTTCTCTATTACACCATGTTGTTGCTTCTGTACTTCATAGAATCATAGAACCATAGAATGGTTTGGGTTGGAAAGGATCTTAAGATCATCCAGTTCCAACTCCCTGACATGGGCAAGGACACCTTCCACTAGACCATGTCACCCAAGGCTCTGTCCAACCTGGCCTTGAACACTGCCAGGGATGGGGCATTCACCACTTCTCTGGGCACCCTGTGCCAGCGCCTCAGCACCCTCACAGGGAAGAACTTCTGCCTTAGATCTAACCTGAACTTCCCCTCTTTCAGTCTGAACCCGTCACCCCTTGTCCTATCGCTACAGTCCCTGATGAAGAGCCCCTGAACAGATAAACACAGGTCATACCAAGTTTCCTGGTCTTACCACCTATCTATTTAGCAATTGGGATGATTCAAGGGGATGACCTGGGAGGGATTTCCTGTTCAACAAGGTATGTTTTCTGCTAGAAGATGGATTCTCTTTCTTCCTCCTTAAAAAGCTGCCCAAGGTCACTAAAATATAAATGAGTACACTTGTATTTTCCTGCACATTACTCCTGTTTGAATGGACAATGCTAAGGAAGACAACTCAAAACCAGACCTAGGTTTGTTCAAAACCTGGACAGATTTACAAACATTGATATGAATGAGGGTTTATTTTAAAGGCTGTAGTACAGCAAGAGGACACAGGGGAGTCTGGAGGCTCAGAGTTTTAGGTTCTGCCTAGTTCAATGTGCAGTTTATGCCACTGGAAATAACAGCAACATGCTGATACAGTGATGCTTTTCTTTAACAGAAAAATACAAGTGAGTTACCATTTATTCTACCAGCCAGAAGCAGTTGAATTCCACCTCTCATTTTAACTTTGTCAGCTGCTACAGCCAGGTTGTTAAAACACAACCCTGCCCTCCCAGTCTGCCTTGTTTATGTTGCTTTAAAACCTGTTCCTCAGAAATCATCTGCCAGGGTTTAAATGTTACTATTACATGCATGGCCCTAAGAACGCTGCCTATTTATTTGTCATAACTTTGAAAGGCCTGGGGTAAAATATGAGTGGTTATCTCACAGGAATAATGTATTTTATTTTTTGAAAGATAAATAAGTTCAAGGAATTTTGTATTCAAAAGGAAGATAGTTATGTGAGTTATTGCTTGTGTTCATAATACTCAATTACTTATCACACACAGAGTGCTAGTATCAATTTGCCACCTATCCAGCATGAAAGCAGTAGTAGTGGCTTTCACTGCACAGAATTATGCAGGCCTACTTTGAACTTACATAAACCTTTATGAAATCAGAGAGGAACTGTGATGACCTCCAATTGCACATTTCAGATAGAGATTGCTATAGCTCAAATCTCTGATTTTCATCCGCCTTGCTGAAGAGAAAGGTCACGATTCTGACACATTTATTCCCATTGCAAGGACCTGACTGCGTGCATTGCTCTACTGTAGGAGACAAAGGCATGGCCCTGATTGAAGGCCACATGCTGCAATGAACATCTGATTACAGGAGATTTCCACTAAGTCTGAAGGAACGTGGTTATAAATAGGTCGTGCTCAGAGCTAAGTGAAGCACGTAGATTTTGACCCATCAGGCATAAAAAGAAGTCTTGGTTCACTTTATGTTCTCCATCTTTGTTTAGATAACTCACTTGTCAGTCCAATACAGGCAGCAAGTAATTCACTGCACTTTTTCTTCTGCTCTTATTCCTGCCAGTCCTAATAAAAGAGGGTT
Source organism: Coracopsis vasa (assembly GCA_026283785.1). NCBI lineage: Eukaryota > Metazoa > Chordata > Aves > Psittaciformes > Psittacidae > Coracopsis > Coracopsis vasa. Next base: position 16,948 of record JANHGB010045276.1, on the reverse strand, counting down.
GTGTTTCACTTTCTTTGGCTCATTACTGAAACACATTTATTCACTGCTGTCTCAGGGTTGATGAACAGGTGTATTCTTAAACCTTCATTTAGTTTTCAGTGAATCACTTGGGTGTTTCTGAGTTCAGTCTCTCACATCCACTCCTTCATGTCATTCAGATTGTGCTGACAGGATTGCAGTGCCAGATTAATTACTGCATATGAGTTTGCTTTGCTTGCAAGTCATGAGTTGGGGAAACTATGATGCATAAAGAATGGATAGTTCTGTAGGACAGACACGACACATCTTCTTATTAGATCAAATGATACAGTTAGGAAAAAGAGACACATTTCCAGGCACAAATATGCAAAGCCTCATTGTTTGTCCCAACTGTATTAGCTGGTTTAAAGCATTCTCCAAAAGCTTTGTCTCTGTCATACACACATACCAACATGACACACAGAGAGTACTTCTTCATGCCTTGCACATGCACTTCAAATAATGAGGATTTATTGGCAAGGCATTTCCATTTTTTATCTAGGAAATTAGGAGATGGGGATAGTAAGAAAAATGATCAAAAGGTAACACTGAATTTCCCTGAAATTGAACAATAGGTGTAGTTACTTACAAAGATTGTTATAGAGTAGGTATTGGTGCACACAACTGGCTGCACGTTTCCTTGTGAGATGACCGTCATTGAGGTCCAAAGCTCAGACCTCTGGGCTTCATAAATTGGGATCATGACAGGGTTTGAGTTGCTTTGTGCTGATTTACATTCTCTCAGGTTATGCTGTTGTTGAGATGTTTACTGCATGAATTTATTGATATGGGCGGTGACAGCTGGGGAGAAATAAATGGGAAATGCTGGAAATGTTGAGAAACTGGTCTGGGAAAAGAGAAGATCTCTAAAGAGAGGACAAAACCCAAGCACTTGCTAAAGTATTGGAGATAACTGGGGAGGCAGGAGATGGACATCTAATGTAGTTAGACATACATGGCTTATTTCACAACCTCTTGCTCTACAAGTGCTGCACTCACAGCTAGAAAAAGACAATAGGAAGACTGGTAGGAAGTCTGGTAGGAAAACAGTCTGGTTACAGTTCTCAATACAGTCTGGTACTCAATGATTTTCACAGCTTTAAAGAGAGGATCCAGAGGTATCTGAGCTTTGCTCTGCAGAAAAACAAGGCCAACCTCTCAGTAATGCCTAATGCAAAAAAAACCCCAGAGAGGCATGGACATCTGCAAAGGCAAAATTAATTGCAGCTTAGCACCTCTGAATGCAGCCACAAAAGTAGAGCATTTGGGAACACATCACAAACAGAGGTGTCACAGATGTCCTCTGCAGACATTTCCCTGCGTTTGGTGCCCCTGACTAGGCTCCGGTTCCTCATGTATGACCATGTCCCTAAGCCCCACCACTGGTTGTTATTGTTTCCCTATTACAAATTCACCTTCATGAATTGTGTCAAACCCTTTCTAGCCCAAAGGACCCTCTGGATGCTGCACTGCACCATCAAGGGATCAGATTATTAAAGACACTTTTTTACTAACTCTCAACTAAAACCCACCCTATTTCTGAGCATGTCTATATAAAATACAAGAAATTTGGCTACTATGTCCTGTCATCAATGTCCTTACATTGATCACAGAAGTTGTCACCACTGAAGGTCCACTGCTTTTCATAGTGTGTTTTCTTGGTGAAAGCATGAAATTCTTACCCAGGTAAGTGACAAGCCAGTGAAGACTTTATTTGTCAACCTGAGAGTGTGTCCTATGTCAATCTTACATTTACCATGCAGAGGTTGCATGGACAAAGGACAAAGTTACTTACTATGTAAAAGACTATGGTGAGCTGTTGGACCACTGAACTGGTGGTTGCAAAGTAGGTCTCAGGTTGATGGTATTATAGAACAAAGAGACTCATGATGCTAATGGAAAAAACCCCAACAACAAACAGCTTGGCTATTATGATCATAGGAATAGGACAAATTACCGACTGGAAAAAGTAGCTTAAAGATAACAGTTCCCCTGGGCCCTGGGGAAACCAGCCTGGCTCAACTGCTGCCCATGCCAAAAGGAAATGAGAAAATGAATGCATTTTGTAATCAAGGTTGACATTGGTGGGGCTTGTACCATCCCACAACAATGCAGTGGACATAGCCAAGATTAAAAGGATTTGTAAAGCATGATTTACATGGTAGGACAATAGAAAATGCTATTTACTGCTCACCTTTCTAGCCCCATTATTCGTAAGAGTAACACATGATGTTTTCTTTGAAGTCGAGAGGAGGAGGAAAGGCAGGGACAGATTTCATCGAGCTGTAAACTCCCTGCCTATGTTCCATGCACAGCAATGCTGCTTTCAGAACACTTTTGCAAGGCCCAGAGCACACCCTGAAAAGCGTGCTCCTTCCCTAAATGTACTCAGAATCCATCTTCCTCCTTTTGCTTCAGACTCTACGACATCATTTTCCATTACTGTTTGTCTGCTAACTCTATTCATTGGCAACCTTTGCAAAGTTCTCCATTTATTATTTCCACACAGCCTCCTCCTTTCTGCTTATTTCTAACATACAAATGACAAGAAGTTGCTATATTCTGGTGTGTTTATTGGTGTGATCATGCTTTGTTGCTTCTATTCTGACTGCCAGGAACACAACAGCTGCTTATTGCAGGTAAGGAATGATGGAATTGTTCCTAAATGCTGTCTACTGGCATACAGCAATCAGTTCTAGGGAGGAACTACTGCTCCTTCAATCTTTACCCTTCTTTTCTATGGCACACCTGAGGCTATGGCTTTGGTTTTCACAAGCTCAGGAGGATCAGGCCAGCACCATGCTGGGCAGTAGAAGCTCCAGCCCAAAGCCACAGGAAACTGCCACAGTTATTGTGCCAAATCAGCACCTACACAGTTCCTCACCACCATGACAAAGAGCATGATTATTACCCAGGTGATGAAACAAAACTGATCCTTTTGGCCTTTGCAGGTCACTGAAAGTCCCAATGGTTTTGATGAGATTGCTTCCAGTGTCTTGGAGGCCACAGAAACAGATTTGTGCCCAATCTGCACAACCATATTGTCATGAAGATAAAAGCCTTCATATTTATGTACATTGTACACACATGCTACTATGTGTGTACACCTTTTTGATGTGCTTTGAGGTGAAAGGCAGCATATTAATGTGAGATTGCTATCTTTTCTTCAACAACAAATCAAAGGTAAAAAAGATCAAAAGGTAGTAATTTTCTATTAAACCATAATGAGAGGTCTCTGTCTTCATGTTTTGTCTACCAAGTTATTTATAGCCTGTACATATTATTGCCCTTTGCATGGTATAACTAGGTTGCATGCTGTAGATTATTAGAGTGATTATTCAGTACTGGTTAGCCCTTAAGGTTCTAATTAATTCCAAGTGCAAGTGAAATGATTGAAGTTGGTCACAGCTACAAACAGAGTAAAACCAGACTGTTATCTCAGCACCTGGCCTACTGCTTTATTTCACAGCTCTATTGTCATCTTTATCTTCACTGATTTATCCAACATACAGCATTTCCATTGGCTTTGCATAAGAATGAGACTAACAGAGATGTGTCATTGCTTGGAGGAGCTTTTAGGAGGCCCAGCTGAGAGGTAACACAAACCAGCACAGCCTTTTGGTACCACACACTTCATCCTTTTCCCAACAGACCTAATTATGAAGTATTGCTGAAATTCCTGCTTGTTTATATCATAGTGATTTCCAGAGAAGGTTGCCTAAGAAAGGGTGAGAAATGAGAACTGACTTCAGGTTCTGATCCACCTTTCAGCAACCATCAATATTTAAGGAGTGAACTGAGAGATATCATCAATGGTAAAATGTACTGAAGTGAGACTACACAATTTCCCATGCCTTAAATTCAATATCCGAGTAGCAACAGGGAAGTTTATCCCTCCATTTAATATCAAGTATCAGTCTGTAATGCAGATTTATTGAAAATTATGATGGGGAGCAAAGTATGAAACAATGGAAAGCAGCTAATGGGAACTGCTTTGTTGCTGGGAATCTAACAACAGGGTATGCAATACCTACATTTCTGAACTGAATGTTAAGAGAGATAAAGGGAGTTTGATCTGAATCAAAATACCAGATCCAAACTCTGAAGCTAAATTTGCTATTTTCTCTCCATATCCACACTTGCCTTTTACTTCCAGAGTGTGCTGTTCCAGGACTCGTGATTCCAGTGTCGTCATCTTTCTTTGACTCATAAGGAGAGCTGGGTGTGAAACCCAATTCTGATTTCTCAGCTCAGCCCAAATCACAGTGCATGGCTGGTATAAAATGTCATTTAATTTACCTTTCTATTTTAACTATCTAAACAGATTAAGTCCCACACGCATTGGAAGTAAAAGAAGATAGGCAAGGAAATAAAATCTCAGAATTTTATTACACAGAAATACTTGGAAAAATAATTTTTCCATCTGCAGACAAGCAGAGGAAAAAAAGGAATTCATTTTTACTGCTTTTTCAGTAGATGACAAGTGTTCCATGCACTGTCTCTAAGCTGCCAACTTTCCCCTAGTCTACGTACTAAGTGAAATTTGATCACCTTAAAGCTCAAAGATATCTCCTAGGACAGAAATAATAGCTGTAAACCAGATGTCCTCCCGCTGAAGTGATGCCAAATTACATTTCTCTCATCCCATGGTCATGCAGACACTAATAAAAAATGCAATGACCTCCACTACTGTACCCAGTAAAAATTCCAAGATCTGGCCAGTCAGCAGTTAGTTCTGAGCAATCCAAGTGCTGGTTTTAGAAGATGATTATGTATAGTTTATTTCTCGTTCCTTGCTGTGTCATTGTGCAGACACCACTAGCATTTTACTGAAGATACGAGTTTATTCTGGCTCTCCTCTAAGGATTAATTTAAGTTGCGGAGGAAGGAGCAGAATCTGTGCTGAACAATTGTCATCAATCAATACAATGGGTAGAAAATGTGACTCTAACCATATTGGGTTTGTATCTTTATTAAAGGAGATTGATAGAGAAGGGAACAAAGGTCTTAGGGTATTGCACTCAGAGAAGAAAGAACACGACTGACAACGTGATAAGAAGCAGTAGGAACCTGGGAAAGATTATTTACTCTGGAGTGCTGAAGTCATGAGGATCATCCCATACTGAACCACTCCAACATCTCTCCTGTACTGCAGACTGCATGTGCCATATAAACAACTGAAAACCTTTTTACATGTTCACTGCATTGTTTAGAAACCTTTTTGGGGAGTAAACCATGTCTATCTGGATGCAGCAGTAACTACAAGGATAACACTCAGGTGTTGTTCTCCAATAAGCTGCAGTGGTTTTCACACTTGATTAAAGCATATGGCCTCTACAAAAGAAGGCCTTTAGTGAATGCTTTGGTATAGCTGGTCAGGAAACCAGAATGCATGAGAAGTTCTGAGATTTCAGTCTTTGGATGCTCCCATTAAAAAGAATTGTCAGTATTTCCTTGGGAAGAATGAGAGACTGAACAGATTATTTAAGTCAAGGCAAACAAGACCTTACATGTGAGAGGCACAGTTCCACTGTCCTGCCCTTCCTGAGCTGAAAAGCAACTTGAGTCTCCTGCATTCTAACCAAGAGAGAAATCTGACCATCCACCACAAGGGTTTGTGACTGTGGTGCCAAAAGCAGTGAAGTTCTTACACAAAGCACAGTAACTGAATCTGGAGAGTCTAAGAGACTCCCTGCTTGGAAAAGCCAACCATGTAGTGTAAGGCACTCACAGGATATGTCAGCACTTGCTTGAGTCCTTGTTCCATATACAAGATCCTGATTATTTAACCAGAACTGATCTTATCCCAAAGGAGTGCCTTGGTTAGTAGCTGTTAGCTGCTGTGGGATCTTTCTTCTCATGTGTCCCTGTTGCAGAAGTCCATACCCTGACCCTAAAAAAAACTTCAAATATTTTTCCATCAAAATTGGCACATTTCAAATATACTGTTTCTTTCCTAAAAAGTCAATTCTTTTAAACAACAACCCCCCAAAACTAAGAACTGCTTGACTAACTTCAGTGATGTATACGCTATATGGAGGTGAGCAATTCCTACAGCCCCTCTTTTTAGGCTGATAAATTTGATAGAGGTTTAGTTTTTAGACAGCTGTGACAGTTTTAAGGAGAGAAAAATGATGCCCCACCGCTTTGGAATCCTGTTCATCTTCAGGAGGAACTATCTGTGCAATATTTGGAGAGATACTTGTGCCATAATGATCTTCTCCTTAACAAGCAGTTTGAAAGAGTAGCGCAAATGTGAAGGAGTAGCATTAAGAAGGAACAGTAGGATTGGCACCCTGAGGCCAGCAGCAAATGTATTTCTCACCTAGTGCCTGAAATTTGCTGTGCAGATTGGACAGGTAATCCTTGACATTTCAGAGGTACTGGTGTAACCACTCTCACTTTAAGAGGCTGCTTGCGCATCTTTAAGAGGTACCAGAGGGTTCCTGTTTGTCAGAAACATACATCTTAAAAGCATGAATGACACTATAACAGAAATTAGAAAGGGAAGAGATCTATGGGCTTCTGCAATACATTCTCCTCCTGAGGATTCATTTCTTTACTCTAAATTATCTGAAATGTTCAGATGTGTTCTAATTTTAGCACCGTGAGAAGTAACTTTTAAAGGAATATTGGAAGAAATTGAGTGGCTTTTACAACAGTGAGCTTAATGGGAAGTGGTTTTCCTTAGAGAACAAGAGTCTAAAACATCACCAATCTGTTCCTGTGTTTGGAAATCATTTACCTACCGCCTGGTAACATTACCAAGTGACATATGGTATTGTCTTTGTCTGCCTCCTGGCAGCTAGTGGAGGGTATCTGCATGAGAAGAAAGTTTAGCTTAGGTAGCACTAAAGAACTATTAGAAAGAAGAGAGCCATGTTTTTTTTCCAAGTGGAAATTGTACTCTTAAATAATTCTTGAAGTATTGAAGCAATAATTAGAGTCCAGGAGGGACTGAGCTTGCCACACTGCTATTTTTAAAGGTATGGACTTAAATAAGAGGCAAAAGAGAAGAACAATTTAACACAATAAATAATTCAGCTGTGGAACTCATGGCCACAGGAGAACACATTTATGAAGGGATTCAAAAGATTACTAGCTAAATTCATGTAAGAAAAATCCTTCAATGGCTATCAAATATTATTATAGATGCAAACTCCAACTCAAGAGGTGCCTCTGATATGCTAAACAGACAGAAATTGGATATACTAATAGAAGTGTCACTATATGCATGTCATTTTTTAATACTCTTTCAAAAGCACCCACTATTAGACATTGCCAAAGATCCTGGGAAAGGTCGCCTTCTTGTCTGACCTGCTGTAGCTGTTCTATGTAAGAAATGTCATTTACAACTCACCAGTCATGATGTAAGCTGTGATTCTATGTGCCAGGTACCTTTATTTATGCATTTAGTCATGTACTTTTATTTATGTGTCTGAATACAGGTGTAAATGGCAGATTATAGGCATTCACTTCCAAAACTTTCACCTAAAGGACTTCTTAAGCATGAAACATAAACCAGTTGTGTAACAAATGGATATATGGCACCTTATATATGATAGTTATGACATCATTTTGTACAAGCTCCAAATGTTATTTCAAGGCCTTTTAACATCCTGCAGTCTGCCTTTTATGTTTATCAGCCTACACCTCCTCTGGTTGCACCAAAGGAAACTGAAAAGGAGAAGGACATTTCCAATCTACAGTGGAATATATTTGCTAAGCAGTAAACATAAGCAAGAGTTCAGCTAATATCCTCTGTGTCATCATCTGCAAATCTGATAGTCACACATAACCTGATTTTTGTTATTACACTGATGGAACTAATTCAGTAACTTGTGTACACCTGGAGAAGGAATGATACTGACAACATAGGTTTGAAGTCCAAGTGCATAGTAAAGGTTGCAGTTGGTAACCTTGCAGCCAGTCTAAAATTGTGCAGATGGATTAAGAATTTACTAACATTTCAAATGCAAATGGTTTATTGATCCTGAAACACTGAATACAGGATGGATCTGGTGATTATGTTTCTGGAACTTAAGTGATTTTATTGGTGAGCAGCCCCAAACTATGGGGCAAAATACCCACTAGAATGCAGCTGAACAAACCGTTCTGATGGGAAAGCAACTGAACCTCCTCTTCTCTTCTGCATGGCAACCCAATATGTTTTTAGAGATCAGAAGTCTACAAAGGATACAGAAAGAGCTCAGTTCTAAACAATCTGCATGATTTGTTTTTTACCTGTCCTTGGACTCTCAGCTCATAGAAAGACTAATGAAATCACCATTCTTTTATATTTTAGGGGAAATTTATATGCAGTTTGCCTAAAAAACCCTCTTAGCAGTTATTTTTCATTGCTGCTTCACAGCAGCAGTAAAGGTAACCCCCCCCTTGATATGTAATTCCTTATCACAATAAAATGCTAGTTAGTACCCTAGTCCATCTCAGCCATCTAGCCCTTACACACCACTTCCCACAACAGCTCTAACTGAGCTGGTAGCTCCACATGCTATAGTCCCTGGTGAAGACTTCTCATTTGATAAAATATGCCCTACTGTGTGGGTGAGGAACCTACCAACTTACCTTGACAGGTCATTGTGCTGCACATAAGGAATTTGTAGTTCTAAAACAAGGACCCAATCTTCTCCTGCTTGATCTTGCTATCCCTCAGTACAGATCTTGCCTTAGCCTGCTCTTCCATGACCATAAAACATGGGGTTGAACTGAGATTTAGATCAAGAGTTGGTATAGATAACATTACCAGCCTCCACGAGGAAAGAGATAGAGTCAGCTAATGAATTCTTCCATACTGGAAGTAGTGCATAGGGAAAAGTATGCAATGGAGCAGAACCTGATAATAATAAACTCCTACAGGCAACATCTTGTGAAAAAGAATTAAATGACTCCAGGCTGCCCTCCTGAGTGTAGCTTCCCTGAGGAAAGCAAAACGGGAAAACACTGAGTTAAAAAGCTACCAGATCAAAACATGGGAGAGAAGGAGGGAAAAGAAGAAAGCCGGCATGACTCATGAAAATTAAAACTGGAAGCATAGCTGTGAGTATGTGACATTAAAAAACTGGGCTTTCTGTTTGAGTTTACATCAGCATCCCCAGAGAGCACTTTGAGATATGCAAGAAGCTCTTTTCTTCTACATTTAACATGCATATCCAGCCCTTTCTCCTGTTTTTTTAACCTTGATTTTCTGTGCAGACAATGATCTCTAACACAGGCAGTAGTTCAAAGGAAATGCTAGCTTATTTTTCCAGGATCAATAGCCTCCAACACATTCAAAAAGTTGTCTTTCTGGATTGTAAATATGGATCATTTCATACAGAGTTGTTGCAGAGTGATGGCAACAGGGAAAGCAGCCTGGAGCACAGATAAGGGAAGTTGTCCTTACTTCTTTGCAAAAGGATTAATCTTCCTACCATCACTCAGGAAACAAGGTTTTAAAAGTGACACTGGATGAAGGAGGGAACCAAAACCACCATGGAGTGGGGAAAGAATGTCTCTTCTTGTTAAATAACAACTCCTTCATGCATGCCAATGGCAGACAACCACTTTATTGTCACATTTTGTTTTCTCCTTCATATCAAGGCACAGGTTTGCAATGGGAGCTGTACAAGCAGCAGATTTTATTGTGGCCTAGTATTTTGATGTTGGCAATGGAAAAGCAGGTGTTGCCACTGCAGATAGTGAACAACAAACCCATCAACTGTCTTTTACTTTACTAGATTCTTAGTAAAGGGCCTATAGCTGCCAGCAGGTCTCACACCAAGCAAATGTCATTGATTTCAATTAAATTATTCCTTTACATTGGTGCAATTGAAAGGAGGCTTAGGGCTAATGGTTTCCTTCTTCCATCTTGATAGCATAGCCAAGTTTTACTTTCATCTCTTATAAAATAACAGAGAGTAAATGCAGTAACATGTAAGATCAAAAGAGGGAAGTAATCAGAGGGGGTGCAGGATACAAAATCATTTTTATGCCTTTAGAATCTGATGTGTTGAGTTGGGAGAGCAGTGAGATTTATTTCTCTGTGTCATATCATTCAAACCCAGCATTTCTCTCTCCAAATTTGCAATTTAATGTCAAGAAAGACTATTTATTTTCCACCCATCCTCATAAATAATGGACAAGGTCTAAGTTCTGGTTCAGATTGCTGGTGTTAAGATTAACTGCAGTTTACTTGCTTTGGTACGTGGATGGGGAATAGCGAAAGGACTGTCTACAAACAGAGATGGTGCAAACTTTTCCCTCTTGCTGGTGTTGCTGCAGCCATAGCTTTGGATGTAGCCCTGACAACTGCCACTATTTAACAGCTGGATGTGTTTCATGGGACACAAAATCATGTTTTACCTGTTATGGAGCAGGCAAGGAAGCAGGAATACTGCCACATGCATGCCTGCTACAGAAATCCATTGTGTGCAGTTGCTCTGTCACCTGGGGTGTGCACAACTCATACTCCTGATTCCAAACACTGCAAGGGGTTCATATGGGTTGCATGAAATGAATTGATAGTCAGGTCAGGGCACTTCCGCTTATCCTCACCTTGCAAGTGATCCATTGCCAGAGGACAAAAAGGCTGAATTCTTATTTCCTATTGGTGGGAAAGGGTTCCTTAAAGTCTCCTGCTCTTCACAACAGCAGAAAAGCACAGTTTAGGACCTTCAGTGCTAGCTGTGACACAAGTGTAGGTTTCTATTTGATCTGTGCTGATTTATACAAGGAGGAAAAGCAGAATAGAGTCAAAGTCGCTGGAGGCTTTTCAAATATCTCATTACTAAAAAGATCAGTCCTGATACGAGGAAGATGTTCAATTTAACTGAATTTACAGCATTTGGAACAGAAAGCTAGAGAAACAATGAAGAGTAGAATGCCATCTGCTTTGTTGACAAGACTAAAGGAAAGAGCATCATGTTTGACTACATGTTATGACAACCTGATTGACGGCCAATATCAAATACTAAAAAAACCCAACAAAAATGAATCCTTCTCCTCCTCCCCAAATTAGAAAGCAAGTTTTTTACATTACTTTTACAAAAGGCAATGTGTATATATTACTTTCTACAGGTTTATTTAAATGCATGTATAACACTATAGATAAGCAGAACCAGAATACTTATTGCCAATTGAAACCAACACGTTTTAGCTCTTGTAAAGGTTCAAAATTGGATATATCATATATGTTTCATATATATCCAACATATATGTTGGATATGTCATATATGTTTCTAAATTGGTTCTTATGAAACATTTCCTTCTTCAAGGTTGGAAAAGATATTTCTTTCTTATCAGAAGACTAGAAGCCTCTTCACCTGTGGCTGAATAGAGCTTGAAATGCCCCAAACCTTGATTTTCGATGCACAAATAACCTTAACTTGCCCTAACAAAAGAGCAAATTAAAAGTATATATCCATGTAATACATGTTTTCTGCAGGTATGACCAAAAGATTTTCCATAATTATTGCACTGCTTGCTTACATAAATTCCTGTGAGAGGATGTCATGGTCAGTACTTCCTACGTTGCAGGTATCTCTACATAGTTGTGTTTCATTTCCTGTTTCAAAAGAGAACTATTGTTTGATTTCACTAAAAGGGATTTGTTCCTTACTTTGCTGGAGAGATTTACCTTCACCCTCCCAAAGCTAAAGCGAACACGTAACTCTCACCAGAGCTGAAATCCATTCAGCGTTTAGTAGATCTAACATTCCTATGCATTTTGAAGTAGTAACAAATTAAACAACATAGCAAGGAAGAGTATATTACTAGAGGTTTGGTCATCCAGTCTTTGCGTGTGAGAACAATTCTGAAGTTAACAAGAATAGCACAAACATAGCTAACAAAATACTCTATGCAAAGAAGAATGGAGCAAATCTACCTACATACTTTTATCACATGCCTTAGCTCAATAAACTGATGACCTGAAGAGTCCCTATCACCTGTGTGTTCTCTTTCTGCCTTCCTCCCATTCATACAAATTTCATTATGCCTAAAATTAGGCACAGATCTGGACCTTTGTGAAAGTTCTTTGTCCACACTACAATCAAAATGCTTTCAAAAGAGAGGCCTCTTCCTGACAGGGCCTTGTGCGTGGCTGACCTGGAGCACTGCTGGCTGCTCTAACTATGACATACCAATACTGCAGAATGAGAGGAACATAAAATGAGTCATATTATTAAGTGGGCACTGCTCTGGACCTCCCAGACAGGAATGTGTCACCTGTCTAATGAGATTTGCAGGATAAACCAGACCCAGAAGCTCTTGCAATTACTGAAGGAGTTGCTCAAATGACAAAAAAAGGAGGCACCATAAATGCAACAAAGAGTGCTCCAGGGGAACAGTGTCTATCTGCAACAATGGAAAGATAGAATGAGGGAACAGATCTACATCTAACACCCCTTACCATTTTCATTTATCTACTAGAATTGATGCTTAAACCATCCCTTCTGGACTTTGAAAAGAGGCAGCAAGAGGCTGAAGTCTTTGACAATAGCTGCCTTTAGGTTTCTTTATGCTTATCTGACTGCATCCCTTCCCTTAAAAGCATTTTTTGAAGTCAGAATTCGGTTTCTGTTTACATGTATTTTGATTTGTGATCCTTTGCCATAGCCACATGACAAACTTATGACAAACCTGCCCAATGCTATTTGAACTTGCTTCCTATATTCCTTTCTCCAATCTAAAATACTATTATAATGCTACAGCCATAGAGAGGGCAGAACCTTGTGATTCAGAAGTTGAGTCAGGAAACCTTGATGTCATTGCAGTTAATAGTAAATCACAGGTAGAATGGGAGCTCTCCTCATTTAAAGTTAAGCAGGTTCTCTAGTTGTCTCATAACAATGTTTTTTAACATGATCGCTCCCAGCCATCTAGTGTCCTCATAATTGAGAACTGCTGCATCTAAGATGTCCAACAAGCAGGTGAGGGAATACATAACGAAGGTGAATTGCTGTTACTTGGTACAAACGACAGGCGTTTTTGTGTCCTCTGAGAGCACTACCTTTAGAATAACAGAGTGGATGGACCCAGAATGTCTCTTCTTGTAGCTTCCTTCTGCCTGTTTGAAAACTGGCATTACCTTGTCTTTGATTACTCCTCTCTAGGATACTTTTCATGTCTTCCTTGGCTAGACTTCAAAAGGGTTTTCTGCTGCGTGTTTGGCAGGGAGGGAAGCATTTGCTTCCATTACTTATGCAGTACTATTGTAAACCCCCCAGATTTCAAATTTGTGTACATGACATCAAAATATGCATTGTAAAGTACGTTTTAATATGGAAATGCCACCACTCAGTGAAAGGGCACTGTTAGTTTGCCTGGTTTACCGAGGAAAAAGTTGAAACCAACACAAAATGCGTGTATTAAGGCTAGGAAATAGTCTTTTAAAATCCTAGAGTGGGTTTTAAAGTCTGATTACTTATATTATTATATATGAGTTACTCACATGACTCCAGATCTACAACAGAATCTTTATTTCCCAAAATACAACATTACCAGGTTTCAACCTTTTATATTTAAGTTCTGTAATTATGATGAGATTAATATTTTATCCTCTACCATATGATCACCCTCGGCTGTTTAATTTTAGACCATGAACCATATTTTAACTGATACATTAAAATGTAAGCTATCATCAAAATTACTTGGGTTTTTAAATACATTGATATATGGGGTGTGAAAGTTACAAGGCACTTGCACTGTACCTCCATTTAGTGTGAAATCCCTGTTCTCTCCAAGCTTATCACGTTGTAAAGGTATGACAAACTGTATCAGCATTACATTAGCACAGAGAAACCTGCAGAACTAAAAAGGCTTAACTGCTCAGGAAGTATATGCCTGTGTGCAAATGCTGCCTGTTCCTGCTTTGTTTCTCCCAATGTTGCTAAAATCCATGTTTCACTTTGGCAACCTCCACTATCCAAGGCAGGAAAGATAATGTCAAGGAGCTGGTGCTCTTGCATCAAGACATTTAGATGCTCCAGAACACCTCCCACTACTCCATTTTCTTCCACTCATCATCTCTTTCACTTCCCCCACTGTTACTTCTTCTTTCTTTTCCCATTACAGAGGATGCAGAAGGATTTGAGCCTCTTTGCCTATGCACGCTACAGCTCTGAATGCTTCCATCCCTTGTCATGGCACACAGGGTCAAGCTTTATGAATGGAAGCATTGCTCTGCCAGATTTTAGGACACTAAGGAAGATGAAAATGCATGTGTTGTGCTCCTGATAGGAACACAACCCTGCAGCTGATTGCATATGATTGAGAAGACTCAATACTTTCATGCCAAGTGTCTTAAAACTCTAACTTGAGCTCCTCTGCAGAGCACAGCCTCTTACAAGGTTTAGGCTAGTAAGGGAAGTATTCTTTGTGAGATCTTCTAATGAGTTCTCAGAGCTGCAAAGTGCTGTGTAACATGTTTGTTGCTGCCAGCCCACAGTCCCCAGGAGGGAACACATCTGCTCTTTTACGTTTGACATCACTTACTAGGCAAATGTAGCCCTCAGTGATGCTTGGGCATTCCCCACAGAGCAGACAAAACCTTGTGTAAACAGGTTATGCAAGTCTTTGGGTCATCTCTGAGGTTAATTAATATCCCATAACAAATACAAGTGGGTATTAGTTGTTCCAAGAATGCTCTCTAGTCCTCACTGAAAACCTTCAAGTATGCTGCAAGTATATGGGAATCTTACAGTCATATCTCCTAATTTCAGATCTATGACTCTGTGCAGCACTTGCAGGTTATTTACACTGCCATTTACACCATTTAGCTAAAGGGCTGAGGTTCCTTGAACATTTGGTGACAATAAGGAGGCAGAGGGAGAATGCATCCACATGCATGAAGAGCCTTCTCTCCACACAGGTGTGCAGTACTCCTGTGTACCTCCTAATTGAAGCACACAAGAACATTGCTTTTTCTCTCCTGTGTGTAAATCAGAAGCCAGCAGTATTAACAAGAGAGGAACAAATCATGTTCAGCCTTTGAAGTGTTCCTCCTTGAAATGAATTAATTTCTTCCCCTTCGTGTTGTGGCTTAGGAAGATAGTGACTTACAGTATCCCTCTGCTTTGAAGTTGCTTTTAGACTACTACTGTGGCATGAAAGAAAGACATAACTCAGAATTTGACTGGGTTTGGCTGTCATATGTTTTAAAATATATCCTTTAAAGTGCAATGACAGTTTATTTAAAATGGGGTTCTAAACATTACTATTAATTTACCGCTTCAACGTCCTCTCACCTAAAACCTTCTGGCAGAGAACCTGAAGAAGAAACAAAGCCAGAGGATTCTTTGGCTGAGTTTGTTGGTTGGTTCCAGCCTATCCTGTGAGTCAGCTCTTAGCCAGACTCCATGCTTTTGTCTGTGGGTGGTTTTAAATGTCTTCTTCTCAGCACACTTGCCCAGCATGTCTCTTTTGTCTTTACAGCCACAGCAGTATGTTTCTCAGTGTTACATCTGTGTTGGAAAATACAGGGTATTGAATGCAGCTATTCCCAAATGGTGAAAGTTTACAAGTTCTTCTAAGCGTGCTGGTATTAAAAGAGAGGGTAGGAATCTCTTGTTCTTCATGGGAACAAACATTACTTCCTATTGGAAACAGATAGCAAATGATATACAACTGGTGTGCTGTGGTTGTGCTGCAGTATCTACAGAGAAATTTGGGTATTACACTTCCAAAATAACCACTAAATCTATTCACTATCCATCCTTACAAATATAAAAGATCCATTACTAGAAGATGCTTAGTAAGTCTTAATATAAGGAGAGTCTCAGAGTAAGAAGGCAGTATATAAATAAGAACCTCTAGATGTCTGTGCTGTAGCCAGTGTAACTGGCTATAGGGAAAAGTAGTATTGCCTAATCCATTACTCTACCCAAGCCTCAGAGGTGTTCCATATGTTTAACAGCAGTAGTATGTGCATTGTCCCAGAAAATAATGGCTTGGCATCAAACTTCCATTCTGGAAGTCCTTTGCTATCTACTAACTGTACAGTATGGATAAATACCAGAGAGTTGCAACTTTATCTCATTTTCAGGAACTTCCCTGGAGATCATCCCTCAAAGCTGTGTCCCAAACCCCAACCAGTGATTTCCTCTTAGGATCTGGGAAAATCCGAGTTATTTTAGCACTGTGTTTTATATTGAAACTAATGGACTTCTTGCAACAAATAACACACTTTGATTGGGTTTGTGTTTGCTCAGATAATATTGTGAACAGTTGTCACCAAGGTACACTGGGAAAAAGTCAATAATCTGAAGGAAATTGGACACTGCCTAATTGGAATTGCAGATAACAATACATTTATTGTCGAGAAAATGTCCCCCCTCCTTCAGAAACAGATAAGAGAAAATTTAGATTCCAACTGTATCATTTAAACCACTGACTTCATAATCTCTGCTCACAATGGAAAATTACATTCCCTTGAAAAAACTAATTACCATTTCCGAGCATTTCCCCCAGCTCCTAAGACTTATAGCAAACCCCAGCAAAGGATGGGATTGCCATAGCAACTGCCAATCTGCTTGCTTTTTATTGCTGTTTTTGTTTTCTCACTCAGAAGCCCACATAATAAACTCAGTTCATCAAATGACCAGCCATGGGAGACTGAAGTCAATGGTTTCAGAGAACATGGTGCTTTCTACCAGAGCAAGATGCTGAGAGCAGAGAAAACAGCAAATACAGATGATGATTACAGCCTGACTGGACTTTGGAACTTTTAACAGGATGAATCCTTGTCACTGGGCTGCATGAAAAGAAGCGTGAGCAGCAGGTGATCCTGCCCCTCTGCTCTGCTCTCATGAGACCCCACTTGGAGCACTGTGGGCAGCTCTGGTGTCCTCAACATTGAAGGACATGGAGCTGTTGGAGCAAGTCCAGAGGAGGCCACGAGGATGATCAGGGGCTGGAGCACCTCCTGTATGGA